>VZRQ01011067.1:5927-67207 GCA_013397975.1 Machaerirhynchus nigripectus | reverse complement strand
AAAAAAAACCCTGCAGCCATTCGTAAGATGCTGTTTAAAACTCGAATCCCTCCGGAGAGGTGTTCCAGGCTGGGACACTCGCTCCTGCCCCCAGCCCGCTCCCGCCGAGCGGCGCGGGCTACCTTGCTGCAGTGCAGGCTGGCAGTTCACTCAGTTCGAACTTTCCATGCAGAAATTCGGCACGATGCAGGCAGCCAGATAAAGCAGCACTTACCTTAATTGAAATCTTTTCTCTGGTAATGCTGGAGCATCAGTCCAATCAACAGTGATCGGGGAGAATCTAAGTTTCAATCAACACCCTCCGGGTAGCCGCATGCTGCTCTGCCTTTTTTTCAGTGAACTCCTCACTGTCTAGAGGAGAGAGAGAGAGAGATCAGCTGAAATCCTCAGAGGCTCGTAGGGAGTGAGAGAAGAGGCACCAAGGCAATGTTTCTTAACACGAGATTCTCAGCAAGCGTGCTCAGGTCTGGAAGATCCTGTAACTGCTGTGATAGGCTCCTGTCATGTCCCCTGAGCCGTGAGATGATCATTGACCTGATTAGCTCTGAACACTCCCTACATGCAGAGAAAGCGCTGAGAGGATTGGTGGGTCGCAAGGGAATTGGGAAAGGCACCAGGGCCGCTTGGGAATCTTCATTCTTCCAGACTAATGGATGTGCTGCAGCTGAGGCTGTAATTTGTGAGGAGGTTATGCACAATGTTAACCATCTGAGGACTTAAACAAATGTGCTTTTGCATGCTGTTTCTCAAGGAACACTAGCATTCAGCGCAGGGTAGAGCTGAGTAATTAGAGGCTGATGTAGCCATTTCGTAATACAAGGCTCACTGTATGAGATGTTCTGTAAGCTGAGAGATAAAGTGGATTCGTACATTTGTCTCTGACCCTGGAGACAATAGCAGTTAATGGGTACAATAAGTGAAATTAGTATGGTGGGCTCATGTTAGCCCCCAGATGGCAATCAGTCACCATGGAAAGAAAAAGAAAAGAACAACAAAACCCAAACAGACTAGAGTTATTTAACAAGTGTATGTGGCAATTTAAATAAAATGTGAAGAAAGAATTTCAGATTAGTACAGAAAGGATTTTTCAACATGGAGATAAATCAGTAGAAAAGCGCAACAATACAGCAATGCAAGTTCTTCCCTCTCTTACAGAAGAGGGGAAAAACCAACAAGGAATGCATTTAAAGGATCTAATTTGCCTTTCACTTATACTGATGCAAATAAATCTATTAAAGATGACAGTTTAAGTTTAGATCAGAAAAAAAAAAAGCAGAGTGAAAGAAGAATGAGGTGTATTTGTTACTTGTTTTTGTTTCAAGGGTATTATGGAAACTAGACTTCAGTGTACCAAGTATTCAGGCTTACATGGTCAAATGAGTCAAGCCAAAGTGTGTCAACTTTTATAACTGTCCTCATCTGCTATTTTCCTGTTCTTGGATGATAATTATGGCACTAGGCAGTTGACTCCATTTTCCATTCTGTTTTATCTATAAAAATACCAGTTTGTGACTAAGAACAATTTTGTTCACATAATAATAAATGTAGTATTGGTGATCTGAAGCACCAATATAAAATGGAAAACGGATATTTTGATAACAACTAATGAAGAAGATTTGTAAACTATAGTAGCAATACTAGTTCATATGCAGTTATCATAAGTTACTCTATGAGTGCTGAAACAGAGTTAAATATATACTGAAATTCTTAATGAAGTTTATTTACTTTGGATCTGCTTTTGTACATTTTTCAGGTAATTTGTGTAATTGTGTTTTAGTAGGAAAGCAGTAAAGAGAGCAATTTTTAAGTCCTTAAGCAAGTGGCAGAGAAAATGGATTATATGTTTATTTTCTGAAGGCATTAACATCAGGAAACTAATTTTTACAGAGAAAAGAGTATCATGTGATTAAGATCACTCAGAAGTAACCATGAAAGTTTGATTCTCCAATTTGTTTAGCAAGACAGAAAACAATGATTTTTCACCCTGACTTTAATGCCTGAGAAACAGGAAATAAATCTAAGTGCCCCGTATTTCCACTAGACAATCAGTACGAAGAGATCAAGTTTTCTACCCTAGCAGTGTTAGCCATAAAGTTTTCAGGCTCCTCTGGATGTGCCACTCTTCTCCCACTGATCAAAAGCTCCTCCATGTGCAAAATCTGGATAATAAGACTGGCAATATTTCATATTCAGAGAGCAAAGATTTTAGAATGTAGGTTAATTTTTTTTTGCAATTTATTGAATGCCTATCACCCAGGGATTCATGCTGGCCCTGGGACTAATGGTAACAAAGTAATAATTAATCAACTAACTAATAAAATAAGAAGTCTTTTACAAACATTAATATGAAACGTAATCACATTCTTGAGTGAAGAGTTTCATGTGTCAAGACTAAGGTGATTTCCTGTTACAACCCCCACTGAAAAAGAGGCTGTTCTCCTTACCTATACATTTGTACCAGTGAATGGGTGGAAGTCATCCCAGTGCTTACAGCCTTATCTGTTCTGACATGGCATCCCTCATGAAACATGTAATCCAGACACATGTTGTATGATTTATGATTTCAAATACAATTAAAGAAATTAAATATGAAAAAGACCTTGTTAAGACATTTTATTTGCCACTCCTGTAAGATTCCAATTTCAGGTTTCATGCTGCTTCATTTAGTGGAATCGTAGCCCTCAACAGCCCTAGACAGTTCAACACTTCTCTTAAACTGCTGTTCTAGCCTACAAGATCTCCATAACATGAATTCTTTTCCTGTTATTACACCCTTTTCAAGTATCTTTCAGTAGTTTTATGCTAAAAAAAATATGCTTTAATAATTTAAATTGTAAACTTTCACACTCAGTGTTCTGACTGTCTTTTTAAAGTTTAGAGGTCAACATTGATCAGAAGTTCCTTGTAAAAAACTGAATTATTTTAATTGTTTCTCACTACAAGTACATGTCTGGGGAAAAATAACAGCAGATCCAGAAAAGGGACTGAAGCATGAAGGAAAAAAAACCTGAAGTGACAACATGATTTCAGTTTGTGCAGAAACAACTGGGACTTACTGTAGTCTTGGACTATTAGGTAAGACACTGGCATTTTAAATTTGGTGTTAACAAAAGAAAACACTAATTTGAATCACTCATGAATCTTGCCACAGTCTAAATAACAGAAGCAAAGTCTGGCGCCTTGGGTCCTATTCCCAATCCTAAATATAACTTCAAATTTTGAATTCAGTTCCTATGAGTCATCTCAATAAAGGGACAGAGGTTTTTCTGAACAAGGAGATCAGAAAAGTAATATGTTTTCAATAGGAGATCATATAGTTACTTATATAGATAAAAAGAATTAGGCACCCTTCTCAGCACATCATTCCTACACAAAGGGGGCAGTATATTAAAGCAGTAAAAAAATAAAATAAAATTCTATGCAATCTCTAATTAACCTTGTGAATTCACTGCTCCAGGCCATAAGGAAGAATTAATATGTACACGTGAGAGTATTTTAAAATCATAACAGAATTTAAAATGGTTACACAAGAAAAATTTCTTTGTTCAATATTGTTCTTCTATGCGAAGCAAAAAAATTTCCTCATGGGCAAGATAACATACTAATCACAGGGAAAAATCCTCAACCAACTAATGATTTAGCAGCAATACTTAGAAGACCTCTACAGTATCATTGAATAATCCATGGTATTTTTACTGTCAAAGGCCATTAGATTTTCATGCTTCACTACAAGATTTTTTTAAAAAGATGAATAGCACATTTTAAAAAGCTGTATTTCCAAAATTGATCACTTGGATAGACTGAATACCAAAATAAATACAGAAAGCTGTACGAGTGCAAGTTTCTTAATATTCTCGTAAAGGCCTTTGGTTCAGAGACACAAACTACTTCAGCTCAGTGCTTTATCATGCATCAATGTAAATTCAATATAGAATAAAAAGCCATAAAGGAACAATAAGAAAAGTGCTAGTACAGTCACAACTTTCCTGCTGGCCCAAATCACACTTAGGGTCAGTTTTGTCAGCGCTGTTGATGCTCAGGAGCAGAAAAAAACTAAAACCAAATTGTGTCTACGTCCATAGCTTCAACACACAGAATTATTCTTCTCCTACACTTAAAAGATCCTTTGGTATGAAAAAAAAATGCTATACAGGATGTACTAAGAGTGTAAATCTTCTGGGTAATTTCTTCTTTTCTAATAAGTAGATAACAAAAGAGAAGTATTGTCTGCTTCATTTTTTCTGGAAACACAGAAACTAGAAATAAGGTGTGAGACTACTCTAGGATAGCAGCAAACCCAGCAGAATACATAGAAGAGATTAACTAAAACTATATGTATTCTTCATCTCTTCAGAGAAAAACGTAGATAATAAACCACATTAAGACATTGAAAGTGCTTTACAGAGAAGCATTTGAGTCATTCAAACCTTCACAACCATCATATTTTCCATATTTTGGCAACAATTTTTTCCCCATGGCCTCCATAGACAATGAGAATATTTAACTCTTAGTAATACTTAAATGCCATGCACTGTAGTGCTGAACTTTTACTCTCATCCTCATTAATTTCAAAAGTACTGGCTGAGCAAATGCAACTCCAAACTCCAAACTCTCATCTGGCCTATATCAGCTGGATTGATTTAAATGGATTTGTACAGCAGATGTATAAATCGGTGAGATCTCATGTAAAAGCAATATAATTGGTCATCAATGAATACTACAGCAGGTTTCAAAGATCAACCTTCCTGCACCATCACCCAATATTTTATTTTAGATAGGGATCATTTCTTTCCAAACTTTTTGGCCACAGTGAGTACAGACAACATGGGAAATTTCTTTGCAACAAAGAGTTTAATCTTGAGCATACAGTGCTTTTGTTCAGCATCTTATTCAACAGGTTCTTGATTTTAAGGTAAAGATGTGATCTGGATAGAAGGAGACAGCTGAATCCTTGTCATACTCAGTGGAAAACTGCTGACTTCATTAGGCTTCCTCTTGTGGTACCTCAAGGGACTCAGATAAATCCAAACTGCTTTATCTCATCTGATCACTGTTCTCACTCCCAGTTTACAATAATAATCGGTACCATCCTTTTTACTTAGGCCAGACATACAAATATAAGGAAAGTAGCACAGCATATTGCTTTAATACACTTCTGATAATGTTATGTAAAGTGCAGTTTGAATTTTGTTGCCTGCTTTTATTCAGCCAGCCTTGTAGGCTGAGACATTTCAGTGTTGGTGATCTCTGTTTCCTTGGAGGCATTCTCACAGTGCTTGAGGCATTTAGGAGGCACAGGTAACCTTAGGTTTAAGTAAAGATCCACAAAATTCGTAAACAAATGGAAGTTTTGGTGCATCCTAATACCACAGTGGAATGGTTCCAAAATCATGACAGTGGGAAAGCAGGTGGTGATTAAATACTCTACTGTCCAGTTCTGGGAAGAATTTATGAACATTATGCTCTCCAAGAGTAGGGAACTTAGGGGTAGAGAGGGTACATAGTTCTGTGAGTAAATGGAAACATAGAGGGATAATAATGTTAAGTATATATTCAGGTCTAAAAAAGAGAAAATGAAAATAAAGGTAGAAAGAAGATGTAAAATGAAAACAGGCCACCAGTCTTTTGATTACGCACCTTTGGTTTTACTACCATCTGAGAGAAATATACTCTGTATCACAGAGGAACACCATTTGTGTTAAAGCACCAAGTAAATTATTGTTGTCCATAATTATGAAGAAGGAAAGAGAATGAACAGTTATCCAAATATGATATGTGCTCACAATACTATTTTATTTATAGATGCATATTATAAAGGCACTTTTGTTAAATAATGGAATCAATATTCTGTTCAGTCTGTTTGGCGTATCTTTCTGTATGAATTGAGAACCTCGGGACTACTAGAATGTACTCTACAGGATGAAGGAAACTTTAAATTCGAAGTTAATTAATCTCTGCTAAAAATTTCTGTCAGCAATACACCTATACTGCTGAGCTGGAGAAGAAATTAAGCAGCTGTAACCAAGGTTTTGTAGAAAAGTTTGTAGTTTCTGGTCTGGGTCTCCTTTTTGCTGGGGGCTGTAAACCTCCTTTAGACAGAACAGGAAAAATAGGAGCAACCTGCAATTTGCACCATAGGATCAGTGTGGGAAACAGAATGACTCAGGGACATCCTTTCTAAAGTACAATTCCTCCCTCACATCCTTCTTGTTCAGGTGAAGGGAACAGTGTGATTTGTGGTACGATCTGTCTCAGCAGCAATTTACAATGTCCCGGTAAAATCTCTCTGCTCACTCCCTTTTGCCACCAGCTTGCTTCAGCATGCAGGGACAGGGGGAGAGGATGGTGCAGAAAGCCATGTGCAGGGATGCAATGTACTGCTTGTAACCACATAAATATCTTACACCCATCCATTAGCCTCCCTGTTCTTGTCTCTCTGAATAAGGAGGGGTTGCTTGTCCCCTTGAAGGGGACAAAACTGAACTGCAATTTAGTCTTGGGATTCTCCCTGGCATTTTTATAGCTGAAGCCTGTCTGCTACTTACTCAGACTAATACTATAAATCTAACACACTTTAAGGGCCACATTTTCAGTGTCATAAAGCATCATATCTGTCCATATTTCAGGGTAACCACAAGGCTTTCATAATAATAGAGAAAATCAGATCTTAGGATGTGACAACATCTCTGCCTGAGATTTTTCAGATGTTACTGGTTTCTGGAAAAGCTCAGAAAAATATAGTAAGAAGTATAATCACAAATTAACATGAACTTTCCGGCAATCCTAACTTGCATCTGTCTGACTAGATTTTAGTCTTCTAACTATGGGGAATTTGGGTTTGTTTCTTTTTTTGACTGTTCTGTTTTTATTTTTATTTCACCCTTGATTGTTTTTCTTATATAATATTATTCTTCTCTCTTTCAGTTTGCCCATTCCAGAATCTCCTTTTAATCTGGTTTTTTTTTTTAAAATTTCTAATCTCTTTTAATATTCCTCCTTCTTTGTTTTCTTGCTCTCTATTTTGCTCTTAGAAGGAGAAGCATTCTGCCTTTTCTTGGCAGTGCTAGAATGGATAGGTATAGAGGGAAGAAACAGAGAGAATAATAGCTGCATTTTTCCATTTACACATAAAAAAAATCTTATGTAGGAAAAGGAACCAAGTGCTAGCAAAATTGCTTTTAGCATCACATTCCCTCAACTACTATTCAGGAGGAGCTCGAAATGCTGTCAAGGAGCATGACTGAAAACATTTTAATTCCTCATACGGTCTCATTCCTCATAGTCTGAAGCAAGTCTTCCCTCAGATAACAGACACCAACCCACTGACTGTGAAGGACAACTTCCTTGTAACAGGGAAGAAGGCTGGACTATAAAATAAAGAGTACCTGCAGCATTATCGTGCCAAGCCCTCAAAGAGTAGGCTGATGGGAATAGCAGCCAGTAAGACAAGCCCTTATTTGGGGTCAGCACTCTCCCTTCATGTGGGACCATGCTGGTTAACACTTGGTTAGATTTATGGTGGGAATACTCAAGCTACACCACATCAAGGTGACAGTGAACAGGAGGGCAAGGCAGTCCCTCATCCCAGCTTCCTCAGAGAGTATCAGGAATAGAAGTTATTTAGTGCCTTCCATGTGCCTACCAGCAAGATTATTACTCCCGGAAGCATTGCACTGCATCCAATTGTCTAATAAGTTAAGTGGCTTCCATGACATAAAGAAGCTAAAGCAGGTACTGTATATAGACCTTTTTTTTTAGATACCAAGGAACATGAAGATTTCAATCTAGTACAAAGACACTGGCACTGATTAGCAGGGCCTAACCCTGTCGAGTTTCTGTCTTGTTTGCACCAGTCACATAACTACCCCCTCTGACACCCTCCTACTACAGGCACCTGCTACATATTACATCCTACCTATTACTCCCCCATTAGTTTGCTTACCTATAGTAAAAATTCAGAAAAAAATATTGCTCCCTTTTGAAGACCTGCATGTTATTTCTCAATTGCCTGTTTTTGATTGTATCCTGTGCTTCAAAAGTCTCATAAGCCTTTGTGATTATCATGTTTTCTAAGGCTTACCTTAGACAATCAGCTGAAAAGAGAATGAAAAAGCAATAATATACCAAGATGTCTTCTTAATTTTTCCATCCTGTAGTCATTATTTCCAATTGGATCTATTAATGCCATCATTTTAACAGCTCAGAAGGCAGAGAATCAGTTCATAATATGAAATGTGACGCTCAGTTCGAGCCAGCAGGAAACTGAAGGTGGCAGGAGGAGATCGGAGCAAAAAACCAGACTTCTTAGCTCAGGCAGCCCAAGCAAAAGCCATGTCTCAGCTGCTGCCTCTTCACTCAGGGAAGCAGAAGCCGTGGTCTCTCATAAACTTGGGCATTGTATCCTGCAGAGGGGATTAAGCAGTGGCATCTTAAACTCTATGTCACCGCAGCTTGCTGCCAAAAAACAGTACAGAGCATGCTGGAACAGTTTCTTTAACACAATCTTGCTCTGGAAACATGTTGGAAGAGAACATGCTTCCACAAAGCACAGCCACCTGTTACCTCTTTTGAAGATGGTATGGTTTGAGACAGTGGCTAAGTAATAAAATTTGGCCTCCACTGATTAAACAGAAAAGAATTCTCTAGCCACGTATGACAGATTAATCATATGACACATTAAAAAAATTTTTTCAGGTTAATTATTATATCTTTTCTGGACAGGAAGTATCATTATGTGATCATACCCATTTTGAGCCATTAGCCTCTCTTTTCCCTTTTTATGAATATGGAGGAATGAAAGATGGCTTAATTATAGCACTAGGAAATTACTTGCCTTTTGGTGGGGGGTAGAGAAGATGGTCTCATAATCACAATACAAAGTTGAGACTGTACGATATTACCTTAAAATATTTATTCTCAGTTACTCTCTCAGTTCCATTTGCATCTGTAATAAGTAGCATGTTTAAAAGACACTCGCATGTATGGAATGAGATTAGAAGAATGTGGAAGCTGGAAGGTGCAGAGCCTCACTTCCTAAATACAGTTTCATTTTCTCTCATGTTTGCAAGCTGTAACTTGTGACTGATGTGAAAATGTGTAATATTAATATTAAAAATAATGGGTAAAAACCACAAACACTACATATTCATTCATGTTAATTTGTCTCTTGACTAGCAAAGTTAACTAGCCTGTATTCATCCATCTCTAGAACCACCTATACTGATATTAATCAGTTTGCTGAAACCCTGCATCTTTTATTCTCCCTATCCATGAAGGCACTTACGAGAATAATAATTACACTACTTAGCCTTTATCTAGTTCTTCTCATCTTTCAAGTGCTTTACAAATATTAATTCACTAATTAATCTTTCCAACAACTCACATTACTTCCATTTTACAGATGGAGAAGCATTAGCAGAGAGGGCAAGTGACCTGCCTGAGGCCATGGAGAGCAGAGAAAGGGGAGAGGACTAAGGGAAGAGATGCTTATAACTAGAATGAAATGGAGGCAGATGGGACAATTATGGTTATTGTTCAGCAAATAATCATGAGATTCCAGTGAAGAATTTAACATACCACCGGAGGGCAGGCAGTGCTAGTCCTACTGTGTATTATACAGCCACTCAGTACGATAAAGGATCCATGAATTTTAAAAAAAAATGAATTGAAAAAATAAACTTATTGCACTTTCATAATTTTTTAAAACCAGATACAGTCTGTTCTTAGATACTGGAAAAAAGTCTGTTCTCAGATACTGTCAGAAACCTTAAAAATAATCATGAGCAAAAAAACTAGGGTCAGGAAAACAGAAAATTCTAATTTATTAGGTATGTCATTTGGTGTAGGGCTATCTGTACTCAAAATTGGATCAACTAAATGCAAAGACTACCCCAAGCTAGTGACATTAGGATTTCTATGTCTGGTTCACTTTGCATCTAGGGAGTCTGATAGAAAACATACTCTCTATAAAACTAGATCTAGCTCACATATTTAGTTCCAACAGTAAGCAAAAAAATAGACAAATAAACTTCCCTCTTAAACCTTGGCTTTCTGCTCTCCTAATAACCTCTGTTTAATCACATTTTTTTCCCACTTTGTTTTAGTTTGGTTTTGCTTTGTTTACAATCCCAAATGATTCCAGGAAAACAGACATTTCTACATAAGGATACAGGACAATATGGGGTAATACTACTGTATGATACTGCTGTCAGGGAGACTTTCCTTAAGGCTGTAAGAGATACATCATTGCCTGGAATTTGGGACAGCAGCTGGGGATGTGAGGTATCCATGCTATATCAAGGAAGTGAATTATCAAAGAGCAGAAACTATTCTCTGTGTCACAACTGATATAAACCTGGGGACTGGTTTTGAATTGTGTTAGAATCTAGCAATACAGTAAACATACCTATCCAAATCAAAAACCCCAGATGATTACACAAATATTCAAAGAACTTTATGCTCCATGCAGACTGGGAACAAAGTGGAAAAAAACACTGAAAGCTGTAGAAATTCTAGCAGATATACAGTCAGGTCAAATTGAGATCACTTTCGCCCCTCTCTGAGAAGTTTTGCTTTGTGCTCCATTGATATGTTAAATGTTTGTTCCAGTTGCAATGGAACTTTATGCCAACATTGACATTTTGAATACAATACTGTAGCTCACTCAGTAGTGGGTAAACAATCCAAGAGTACAGAGAGCCCCGGTGAGAAAGGAGAGGAGAGAGGGGGGATGTGAAAAGGCCCCAGACAATTTCAAACACTGCACATGTGCTGTAATGTCCAGCACTAGGAGGGGAACTCTCACTCCTGTTGTCTGTGCATTTCTCTCACTCATTATGCCCTTGTCCAGAGATGCCCTTAAAATGAAATTTAATTACCTACAAAATAGCTACAGCTTTTCAGGTTTTTAGAGTTTGGGAAGCAGATAACTTTCCAAGATACAGAACTGATACACCCATTCTGTGTCTTGGAAAATTACCTGCTTCCCAAGCTCTTAAGAACTTGAGCCAAAACTGTTATTTCAACAAAGAATAATAAAAAAATAAATTTTGTTTCTGCAAGAATTCAAAAGTAAAATTAATTGTTTTCTCCCTCTCTGAGTCCTACATCCTCTTAAAATTCTCCCTTTAAACTTTATTTAAGATATGTATTCAGGAAAAGATTTCCTGGAAATGACAAAGTGGAAAAAACCTTTATTGGCACTATTTTGATATTAATAACACAATTTTATAGTTTCATAATTTACAAGCTTTGCAGACAATACACATGATTACCAATCCAATCACTGACAACAGCAAGCAGCTTACCACTTGTGACCTCAAAATTCTGTAGCAGTAAGAAACAAATTGACTGGGAAGAGCTCCTACAGTACATTGTAATCAAGATGAAACTATTAAATTTGTGATTTCATCCAGCGATTAAATTTTTGGTTTGCTTCTGTGACAGAATGTGGTTTATGTTCTCACAAAAAAGTAATGCTCACAAAACCTTCATAACAGATCACATACATTGGTACAGGACTCTTGAAAAGGATGCTTGGTGATGACATAAGTGCATCACGACAAAAACAAATGCGGCATTTTGTCTGTGAAGTTTAGTTAGGTTTGCTTTGCTTAGGTCAGCTGGTTGGAGTAAGGCCACAGATCACTCTTAACAAAATTCAGAGCACTGTGCAGAAAGGACTTTTAGCAGGAAAAGTGACAAAGAAAACAAAGTGCCTGGCTCACCTCAGCTCAACATGGAGAAGAAAAGTTTTGTTTATGCAACAGACATAAAAATGTCAAGTATTCAGACCAGAAGCCCTGAGTTTCTTCCCAGATGCTGCTGGGTTGCACATAGGCTAGTGTATAGCTTGTAGCTATGTAGCTTCGTGTTCCCTTTGTTCATTATATTTCAACTTGAAAAGGAAGAGGTGGATTTACTTTACATGTCTCCATAATTATATTTGGATGCTGTTGAGCAAGAATGGCGCTCAAAAGTGCTGTTGACAGAAACCTAATTACTGTTTTAGGAACGAAGTTCTTTTAAACAATGGTTATTATTTATTTATTTAGCTTAGATCTGTGTCAAAAACTAGGCAGTGCATTGTGGTTCAGTGCTGTAACTTAAATGAGTGGTTATCAAGGTAAGGCAAATACTGGTTCTTAGATGTTGGGAACTACAAGTGAACTAGCTTTACATATCAGCTCATCTTTAATTAAAATTTGTTAATACATTCTGAATGTTGCTGATGCTAATATTTTAAAGTACCTAAGGTTATTCTAGGCTAAGAGGGAAAGTATCAATTTTCTTTCTTTAGCACTCTTTTTGTTTGCATAGGCTTTAGTTTTATATTCTTCAAGCAGGAAACGGTATGTAATTATTTCGGATATCTTTTTTTATTGCTTAATTAAAGCTATAGAAAATGGCATAAAATAAACTCTCTCTATCTCACTGAAATTTGCACAGCAGCACATTTGCAATCAACCAAAAGCACATTTGTCCTATGTCATTAATGATAAAAAGGCACAAATCATTTATTTATGATGATATTAAGAATAAAATATTAATTTGTTGAAGAAAACACTGTATTAATAATAAATAATCCTGATCTCCATGAATATGATACCAGGATGAAACTGCTTTAATTTGGTTTAGAAAATAATTAAATACAGGCATACACTCATAGGAAAGAACTCTACTGTTGTGTAAACAGTGATAAAATACATATCTTGGCACAACCTCTAAGTAAGAACTTGCACAAGAAGTGTGTTGCAATTATGGAGCAATTTATTGTACTGCATCACAAAATTAATTCTGAAAATGGTACTTTTTCAGAAAGAAAGTTCTGTATAAATAAAAGTTATGAAAAGTCTAGAATTCACAACCAACACCTGAAAACAAAATAAAAGAAAGTATCTGTACTTTGGATCATTTATTTTCTAATTCAGGAAAAGATACATGTGAGATTAATGATAAATCCACTCATAACACTTCTCCAAAACCCTGAATCATTTTCCAATGCATGGAAAAAACAAATAATGAAATAATGGGTAGGATGGGCCAGGAGAAAGTCCTGTGTATAACTATGGATTTACCACAACAGAAATTCATAGGTAATGTTGACTGCAACTGAGAATTTCTAAAAGTAAGTTTACGTTGTTACTCCAACTTTTTTTTCCAGTATTTCGGTCACTCTCACGATAGTTAAAATACTTGTGGAAGTGGCCTTTCTAAATAGTTGCCTGCTTTTCAAGTGATTGGGGCTTTCCCATTGTTTATGTCTACCTTCACCTCAATTTTTCATCCCTTTACACTTGCTCACATAGCAAATTATCTTCCTTTTTGTATGCATCCTTTTTCCAAACTGTTTTTTGAAGCAGACAGGAAAGCTATGGCAACGGTGATGACGTCTGTACCCTTTAATTTGTAGCACAATGCTGTCTCTTTCTATGCCTCATTCTCAATACTAATAGGCATATTTCTAGTCACTTCACTTCCACTTGGTATTATATACATTAACAATCTTTTCAGGCAGGTCCCAAAGCACAAAGCTCAGAAGTATCACATTTTGTAAAACATCAGACACAAATATTCATGTTCCAGAACTTGTGAGTGATTTTATCCTCAACAGCAAGCAGACTGGGAATGGTTGAAACTCACACAGACATATCTGAGTTAGTCCTAATTAGCTCAAATACCAGCAAGCAGCATAGCAGGGCACAGTGAATAACTGCAGGTGAGCTGCCCAAATATGTTCCTTACAATACCATGCCCAGCAAACTGTAAGTTTGAGAGACCAAAGGAACAACACAGGACGTATCCCTTACATTTCATTGAAGAAATCTACCCCATGCTTCAACTTTTTTCACTGCATTCTCACAGAAAGTGGTTCCAGTGAAACAAGTGAGATTATTTACATGAAATTTGTAACCCAATAGATTGTGGGTTGCACACATTTCTGCAAGAGTCTGTCCTTACTTGTGCAAGTAAGAGACAAGTGAAAAATGCATTGTTAATACATATACACAAACACATAATTAACTTTAGAAACATCTCTATAATGCATTGCTAAAATATGTGATATACATATTGTTCTGGTTTCAGATGGAGTGGAGTTCTTTTTCCTCATGGTGCCTGGCACGGGGCTGTGTTTTGGATTTGTGCTGACCACAGGCTTGATCACAGAGAGATGTTTTTGTTATTGCTGAGCACGGCTTACACAGAGCCAAGGCCTTTGCTGCTTTTCCTACTGCCATGCTGGTGAGGAAGCTGGGGGTGTAAGGGAGGCTGGGAGAAGGCACAGCCAGGAGAGGTGACTCAAACTGACCACAGGGATATTCCAGACCATGTGACATCATGCTCAGTGTGTAAAATGTCGGGAAGAAGGAGGAAGGGGGGGACATTTGGAGTGATACTGTTTGTCTTCCCAAATAACCGTTCTGTGTCATGGGGCCCTGCGCTCCTGAAAAAGGCTGAACACCTGCCTGCCTGCCCTTGGGAAGCAGTGAATTAATTCCTTGCTTTGCTTCTGTTTGGAGCTTTTACTTTCCCTGTTAAGCTGTCTTTATCTCAACGCATGAGTTCTTTATCTTTCACCCTTCCAATTTCCTCCCCAATTCATGTGCTAGGGAAGTGCGTTGGCTGGGGTTAAACCATGACACACGTGTACACCTAGACAGAATTATTCATAAGAAGAAAGGGTGGTATATGACATCCTAACTAAAACTAAAGTTTCCAGAATTTCAACATTTTCACAACTAAAAGTCACATTTTAAATAATATTGCAACATACTTGTATTCCTTGCAATATCATTGCAACTCAAGGCTCTCATGAGTTATTTAATTGAGTTTGAACTCTAATTTAGGCTATCTGATAGTCCATTATTAGAATAAAATGTCGGTAAGTTTTCTTTCATCTGAACACAGACATCTTTTTCAAAATGAGATCTATCATTCTTGTTTGGCATCTGTCTCCCCGTTCAATTATGAAAGGATCATAGACAATTCGCTAAGATCAGATGACAAAATTTTAACCAATTAATATTAGCTGAGTAGAATCCCACTATTCCTTGTCACAAGCTTACTTTAGTAGACATTGACAGAGAAAAAACCTTATTTTTTGAAAAGATGTATTTTGATAAGTGCTTTGTCTTTCCCTGTCAAGCTTTTACAACTTGTCTTTGTTTTTACCAAAGCAGTCTTATCTAGATTTTTTATAATTTTGTAAATGTTTTATAAGCATTTTTCATCTGTGATTCAGGCTGGGGGAAAGAGTAGAAGATAAAGACTAAAATTGCATAAATTTCCTTTCGCTGAGATATATTACCTTACTGTGGTGGTTTAGGAATCGTACTTGCCGTTTAGTGCTGCCCTCCCCCCAAAACTCCAAAACCACATGCTGCTCCCTTGCTTCCCTTCATGCCCTCTTCCTGGGTGGCCTCACAGAACTGCAGACACAAAAGGGAAACGGGCAGAGGTAAGAACAAGTTTCTGGAAAAAGCAATGAGTTCAGAAAGGGAACAGTAACAGCAACAATATTAATAACAAAAGTGTACAAAAGAGAGAATGTACAGCTCAACCCGACCGCAGCCGTGCCATCCAAACTGCTCGCTCCAGTCAGGACCAGCATTACTGCACCTCTCTGCCACAGTGGTTCCATCGGAAAAGCTTAACCTTCTTCTGGAGAGTCCTTTTTCCCCACCCCGATAATGACAGTAGGTGCTATTGAATGACGTAATGCCTTGGCCACACCCCCTCTCACTGATCCGGGTCGAAACCAGGCCGCTTTCTCACCAGTTAAGTGTTTTCTCATATATTCACAGGGTCCATTTTCAATGTTAAGAAACTGGCTGCTCTGTACCTACTATTTCTGCCTCTAAACAGCCATGAAGTCCTGCTCTGGGTGAGGTCAGCTGAAGGGTGGGACTCACCAGTGGGAAGAGAACAGACACACGCCTGAGTGAGTTGATGTTTTACTTAACAAAAAGAGGCTTATTCTGCAATACCATTATAGGATAACTCTGTTCGTTTCATAAGTGAGAGAAGAGCTGGAAATACAGCTACCACAATTTCACAGGTAAAAGTTCACGTCAGTCAGATGCATGATAGCTGGTTCTGTAAATAATATGAGCATTCCATGTTCATTTTTTAACTCACACTGTAAACACCTTTTCCTCACGTCAGTATGTGGTGCACCTCCTAAAAATTATCATTTAATGCATTTAACCTTTAGAGTGTAAGTTAAATATTGAATAGCTACCTAAATGAAAATTATTTGTTACACAGAGTTTATGAGTGTCTACAAATTGAAACAATATTAATAACGGTAGTTTAACCTAAGCAACAGTAGAACTGCAGACACTGTTAGGTATATGGCTATGGACCTTAATTTAATGTAGTTAGAAGGAAGAAATCTGATTTATAACTTCATTATTTACTGTTGCCAGTATAATAAAATACATAAATAGGGGAAAGAAATACCACAATTTTGATAGGTTTTTCTGGTTTTTCTTTAAAGGCAAGTAACTACTCCTGAATAGTTAAAGAAACACTTAGCAAAGAAATAATGCAGAGCCTCTGTATGAAAAAACTGAGGAACATGGCATATTTCTTCATTATTCAAGAGTGGAGAAAGATGGACAAGGCCAGCTAGCAAAAATGGGGGAAGAGCTGTTTAAAAAATATCTTGTCAGTATCTTATTTTCTGAGCAAATTATCAGTGCCAGCTATGTGAAAAAACAGCCTCAGAAAATAAATGCCTGGTTTGTCATTATGCCAGCTGTTACCTTTTCTGAAACCAACATAATGTTATTTTTATGTTACTTTATAAAGTAAACATTGTCATCCTAGAGATTTTAGTTTACAAATTAAAAGCGTACCTGAATCTGAAATATTTCCATTTAATATTATTAATTATTTATATATATTTGATTCTTTGTTTCTTAATGTATTTTAATTCTAATGAGAAACAATTTAAGAAACTGAAATCAAAATAAAGTCAGTTTGGGGTTTGGGGTTCTTTTAGAATTTATTTTAAAAATAATTGTAAAGCTTTTCTGATTTATTAATTGCTCAGTAAGTATAATGTAAAATCAAAATGGTTTTCACCTTGATTTAATTTAGGATTTTTTCCTTTCATATCAGCACTGCCCTGAAATAACAGAAACAATTTCAACTACAAAGGCAGCCATGGCTAAATTCCCCTTCACTTAAATAAGGTCAGACTTTCAGCTCATGCTTACGCTATTTTATCTTTCTGTGCCCTTCACTGTAAGCACGAGGCACTGGACAAATGAAGTCAGTGGAATTAAAGAGAGATGGAATTGGCATTAACATGGTTTGCTATTGTTTACCCCAACAATTCAGTATGGTTATGTGGAAATAAAGAGGTTATAATGCAAGCAGAGTATGGAACAACATGAATTCATTCTCATAACAGCGATTGTAATTTTAATGGCACATTGTGCTAACACAACCCACTCCAATTCAATTTAAGGAATTTAATCATATGGCCATTTCCAGTTGCAATTTACTTTTCTTCTCACTGTAATAAATAAATTCACCTACTATGTGTAAATTAAAAATAGAGAAAACATCTCACACTAAAAACTACCACTAATCTCCCCATCTGTCACTGTGCAATGTGTGAAGCAATAGATATATAGTATCACCTCTGTATTTAAACCGTTTAATACTGATAACTTGGTTTCCAATTCCCAGTGTTCCATTTTCAGGCACATGAAGGACTAGTAGGTCATCAGGTACAGCCAGCAGGAATTTAAAAAGGGCAAGTCATGCTTGATCAACTTGATAGACATCTGTGAGGAAATGACTGGCTTGACAGGTGGGAGTAGAACAGTGGATATTGTCTACCTTGACTTCGGTAAAGATCCCACAAGATCATTGTACAGAAGCTGTTGAACTGAGGGCTGGATGAGCAGACAGTGAGGAGGATCAGAAACTTGATGAATAGCCAGCCCAAAGGGTGGTGAACAGTGGCACAAAGCCTAGTTGGAGGCCAGTAACTAGCAGTGTACGCAGGGATCAGTGTGGGCTCCACTCCTGATCAACACCTTCATTCATGTTCTGTACTGAACTGTTACTGTCAGCAAGTTTGCAGATGACAAAATTGGAAGGAATGGTTGCTACACCAGAGGGTCATGCTGCCATCCAGAGGGACCTGGGCCAGCTGGGGAAATGGGCAGGCAGGAACATTGCAAAGTCCAGTCGAGGGAAGTGCACGTTCTGTGCCTGGGGAGGAACAACCCCAGGTATGCTCGTGGCAACCAGCTTTGCAGAAATGAACCTGGGGATCCTGGTGGACACCAAAGGAAACATGAACTAGCAATATGCCCTTTACAGCTGGGATGAGTAATAGGATCCTGGGATGTTTTACATTAAGTATGGCTAGCAGGTAGAAGGACTTGATCCCTCCCCTTTACACAGCACTTGTAAGACCACACCTGGAGTGCTGTGTCCAGTTCGGCGTTCCCCAGCACAGGCATAACATGGAGCTATTGGAGAGAATCAGTGAAGGGCCACAGAGATGAGCATCGAATTGGAGCATCAGTCACACACACACAAAACATTTTTTATTTGCTTCATTTAATGTTGATTTTGACAGAATTAAGGATATCAGGTTTTGGTTCCAGAAATTCTAAGATTTGACAAGAGCATTTTGTATCAATAGACTCAGTTCCAACAAAGGGATTATAGCAATTACCAAAAGTACTACTGCAAGATCAATTGCAAAAAGGCACACAGAAAATCTACATTTAAAAATAGTGCTATCCTTAATACTATGTAACCAAAGAGTTTGTTGTTTATGTATCCATAGAGCAGAGATATCTTAATGCAGGCATTCCTTGCAGGGCTAAAATACTGCAGGGTTAGAACACAAGGAGCTATATGAAGGAGGTTAAATATGAAGATTCCCCCAATTGTGGCCCAGGAACAATACCTAAATTACATCATTCAGATTTGTGACTTTCTGCAGCAGCAAGAGATGACAACACAACATTTTTTAATAGCACTGTGAAAGTGGCAAGCATAAAGCATTCAAACACAGGACTGGTTTAGGTCTTGAGGCAGCAGCATAACTAAAAACAAGGACAAGATGCTTGAACACATATTCAGTGTACTCCAAAAGCATTTTTTCTTACAGCAAATGGGATATCTTACCAAGTCGCTTGTAGTTTTACTGTGCTGTTATATTTTATCTTTTGAGAAAATGTGCAGAAATCAAAACCCAAAAAAAGTGTGTATCCTACAAACTCTATCCATGTATAATACAAAAATATTTGATTCTATACAGTCTGTATTTGCTACAACACTCAATAACCTATCAAATAGTCATCATCAAGCCCTTCTTTTGCTTTGTTGACTTTCTTGAGAGAAATTCACAGGACAGTCAAAGAGGGGAGCTGGCTAAACTGAGCCCTATAGTTCTGCATCGCATCACTTACAGCATCTCACACAACGAGTTCAGAGGTAGCTTTTGTTCATTTGTCAAGAGATGCATTTGCATCTCTGAGCTGGAAAGGTACTGTGGCTAATCTTTCCGTATGAAGACATGCATAATTTTCTATGTCCCACCTAAGTTGCCTCAGGAGCAAGAACTAACTTTATTAGGCATAGCTTTAATTGTGCTGTGCTTTTTCTGTGGTGGAATCAACTGCCTTGATGTTACTCCTAGTATTAACATTGATCTCAGTTTCAATCTGGCATCTTGACTTCTAGATGAGGAGACAGAGGAGCACTCTGTCATGTTACACCTGTAGCTGGAGTTCACTGATGATCCAGACAGGGAAGTGTCCTGACATGGTTTTCCAACCTATATGTTAAATGGAATCCTATAATTTAAAAATATAGTAAGCACTTGAAATTAACTTCAAACCTTTCAGCTGCCACAAAAGATATGCCTATGCTATTTAATTACCCAGTGTCTGTGACTGTTCCTGGGTACTAGGTTCAGTCATTCATACTGCAAATTAGAATAGTGTCCAGTGCACGTGCAGCCTCAGTGTTTTCTTGCAAGTAATTCCTGTGGGAATATGTTGGGAGGTAGCAAAGAACAGCAGGGAGTTTATATAAAACCATCTT
Source organism: Machaerirhynchus nigripectus (assembly GCA_013397975.1). Classification (NCBI taxonomy): domain Eukaryota; kingdom Metazoa; phylum Chordata; class Aves; order Passeriformes; family Dicruridae; genus Machaerirhynchus; species Machaerirhynchus nigripectus. Next base: position 47,125 of record VZRQ01011067.1, on the reverse strand, counting down.
ATTTTGGAAGTTAAGAGAGTTTACTTATATTACTGTTCTCTGCTTTTTAGCCTCAGTGCCAGAGAATCATGGAATTATGGAATGGTCTGAGTTGGAAGGGACCTTTAAAGGTCATAGAGTCCAACATCCCTGCAATGAGCAAGGACATCTTCAACTAGATCAGGATGTTCACATCCCCATGCTACTGACCTTGAATGTCTCCAGGGATGGAGCATCTACCACCTCTCTGGAAAACCTGTGCCAGTGTTTCACCACCCACATCATAATGACCCTGGTGTGTTTCACTTCTTGATACAGGCACAGCCAAAGTGACCAAGATCTGGAAGGAAGACTTCTCCTATTGATATCCCATCAAGATTTCAAGTTAGGAAAAAGGAAGCTATCATGGAGAATGCATTATCCATGTTACATAAACTTAGAAAAAAATGTAAAAAACCCTGTGCCGTTAAGGGCTGTCAGTCAGGCACAAATCTAAAGCCTTAGTATTACTCATGAAGACAGAGGGAAAAATTCAAAAGATTTTAATTCTTAGTAATCCTGAACATATAAGCCAACACCACTAGACAAAGATGCAAGCCTTCATGATTGAAAATCTAATCCTTGTAGTAAGTAGCAATTTGCAGAGTGTTTAATATAAGAAATTTCCCAGACAATACAAGACTGACATTTAATTTACAAAGGAAAAACAAGTGGTTTGTATCATTCACATCATATGTCATGCATGTATTCTTGAGCTGCTGAAGAGCTCTTTACACTTTTCAGGCAATTTTTACATTAATGATCTCCAGTTTTGACTGGTCTTTCTGGAAGTAGACATCCTCTAAGTACAATGGCTCAGGGCTGCCAAATCCTGCATTTGTCTTCCATATAGACAAGTGCAGAGGTACCATTGAGACTTCGGTTCCCAGAATAGTTCATTTCCACAGTGGAATGAGTTGGGGGGTTTTTGGTTGCCTGTTTGGTTGGGTTTTTTCACCAAAAATCTATTTTATGGATGGCAAGTCATGTTAGTCATTTAGGAGGAAATTATGAAAAAGATCGATTTCCTCTCCGTGGTTTTTTTTTTGCTGTTGTTTGTTTTGACATCTTCAAAGAAGGTTACTTACTTATAAACTGCTACTACTAGTGATTTCCATCCCTGTAGTCAAAAGTGATGGCACTTCTTACAATGAAACAGAGAAAAGTAGAAAACCCTGAAACCATTTAGTGTTTGTGTAGCAGACAGTGTTATAGAAAATGATAAAACTTTTTTAGATCATTAAGAGCCAGATCCAACTCTCCTTAACATAGGTCAGAAAACTGCCATCGATAGCAATGGATTTTGGATGTGATCCAAAGCAAATAACGAATACAATGAAGTGTCAACAGCCAAGATGTATTCACTATTTGCTAACTACTCCAAGATAGAAAATAACCAGATGCATCATTGAAACATTAGCTATCACAGAACTTTTGATTTACTTCTGGGTTTGCACCAAAAAAATGTTCCAATGCTATTTGCTCATCTTAGTTACTTGGGAACATTGCGTGCTGTAAAAAAAATTGCTTAGAGTTTGTTGATTGCTGCCCTTTCCTTGACATCAGTAAGTGCCTAACTAAGTACTACCTTAACGCTGGAAAATTGCTGGTAAAACTAATATTTTGCATAATCTATGTTGAAAACATTTCAATGTGAAACAATTCAAGGGGCTCATATTTCATGAAGAACATGTTTTTTAGTACACACTTTCACCCCACTCTAGAAATTGCTTGGTACTTCCTGGGGGTATAAATATTGATTCATTTCACAAAAGCCTTTTTTACCTACTAAAGTAACAGACAGACTAGAATTAGTTATGAAAACTTCATTAGTTCTGCGGCAGACGAAATACTGCCTTTCAACATTTGTCTTTTCTACCAAGGCGGAGAAAGAAAGTTCCATTTTCTGAAACAGGATAATTTGGGTGATAATTCTTAGATAATTTGGGTGAACTATTTTTCTCTATCTGGATCATGTTTTTTACCATAATATTTTGCAAAAGAATTACATATAATTTTATAAGTAAAATAAAATTAAAATTTTTATATGTTAGGGTCTATGTGATAAATAGAAATAGTTTTGTATTATGGTCTTCACTGATTTTGGTATCTTACTAATAATAAACTTTTTCATAAGAATATTTAAAAATAAAGTTATTTCAAGCAGCTTTATTTAACTCTTGACAAGAATCTTCCAACTAACAGAAAAGATTCCTGAAAAATAAAAAAAAAAAGAAATACTGGTAGGAGTGATTGCTGTCACCCTTTGGATTCCATACTCAAAGTCCTCCCTGCCAGTCTAAAAGTAACATCTCAAACTACTGCTTTGGATTCAGGCTGCACTTTGAACAGCTGACACCCTGTTCAGGTTCACTGACTTCCAAAATAGCCAATCTTCTATGGGAAACACTATCAACAGCCTGTTGATTATTTTCAGGAAATTCATGAGAGCATGACACTAACAGTTTATAGAAAAAAACCCTCCCCTTTTTATGCCCCTAGGGATATATGTATAGAGTAGTAGTTTCACAGCAACAGCTTTATTTCCAAACCACAACATCCACATAATGTCAGGCAAATTAGTTCACTAAGCTTTCTGAGATCTTTTTCTTTGATGATTTTCCCCTCCCTGCTGATAACTTAGTTTAAAATATTTATCAAGTCAAAGAGGGGGAAAAAAAAATCAAAAACCAAAAAACAACCAAACAGAAACATTTCTAGTGTAAAAGAAATAATATGAATATTATACAAAATGTGAATTTAAAGATTATGTTGCCCTTCGTTACATAATTACAGCATCATTCTAACTGGTCCTAGTTAAATCTCAGTGGTCATGTCACAAATTTTCCTGAAACACCATTTTTAACTGCATAGCTCCACAGAATTAACTGTTATGCAAAACAAAAAAAAATTCATCTGCAAAAAAATTATATAAATACAAAATTAATTATATATATATTTCTTGAATTCCAGTATCTTGAATGGAGCAGATATGGAAAAAGGTTAAATGAAAGATGAATCTTTCCAATCTACACAGACACATGCCTTGCTCAGAGAAAGATTCCTAACCTAAGTCTGTCCCTGATGCATTTAAAATTCATTCGTACTGTGCCTGCCTAAAAGCCAGACATGGAGAGTCTAGAGTTGATGTAGAGTCTGGTAATTCTGATGCTTCCTGCTACAGGAACCTGCTCAGACCCTTTCTGCTCTGAAAGGAAAGGTAAAAATCAAATTTAGAAACTAAACAAGGAACATACAGCATAGATTTCTTCTCATGGATGTATCTTATCCTTCTGCTCTTGGCAAAACTCTCTATTGAAATAAATGTGAAGACTGAATTTCTCTCATAATTTGCATATGCAGTACTATAGATAGAAAAAAGACATTTCTATTCTATCTCAGAGACTTACCAGACCTATGATTCAGAAAAAGAGTGAATTACATGCTTACACCATTTTTCGTCCTAGATGCAATGAGCCAAAAGCATTTGTGAATGATATATTTTTCAATCAAAATAAAATATTTGTCTCCAAAAATCTTAATAAATCTCCAGATATTTTAATAGCTTGAAAGTAATCTCTTAAATAAAAGTAGACCTAAAAGCATAATACACCAGTAGGAAGTAATGATTTTTAGGCCACTAACCAGAGTGCTTATGGTGATCAAAACTTCCCTCAAAGGGCAGAACTGTGTTCTGGAATTTAGTGCTCCTAAAATGATCCAAAATGAGAAAATGTAAAAGAAACTCCTAAACGATAAACAGCAAAGCCTTAAAATTTTTCATGCACTTAAAACTTCCCCTTGGGGATGCAACTAAAAGTCTGAGTGTCACACAAAACAAAACTTATGCAATAAAGAGAAGTGTATTATTTCATTTCACCTACATCATCAGTCAGCCTTACTATTCATATTATGAAAATTATGGGATCATATTAACCTCCTTAAGGAAGTACAGTCTTATTTCTACTCTGATTGCAAATTAATAAAAGTTTCAAAGGAACCATTTAAAATCTTACCCATTATGCCTCTGAAAAAAACCTACAACAGTACAAGGAAAGAATAACAAGGATGTTCATACGGAAAGATGAAAGTATTAGCACTATGATCAATTGGATTGACAAAATACAAGATGTACGACTACCTTTGACATTTCAGATCTTCTTAAAAGGATTCAATAAGAAGACATATTCGGCTAACAGAGCTATGGAAAAGCAGAGGATAAAAGCAAACCCCAAAATAAATACATTAGTTCCTTTTTCTCTTATAGGCTTTCATTTTAAAGCATTTGCAAAGTCTAGAAGATGAAGTACACGGTCACTGTATTCAAGCACTGATGAGAATTTGAAGAAAATGTGGAAGTCTGAAGAATGAGCAGTAAGAATACCAGCCCTTGTGTAATCTCAGCTTTCAATACTTACTTAAAGGTATGGGTCCCTGGATATTTTCTGTGAACAAAAATCAAATGAAGAATGCTTTAAAACCCCAAAAAAGAAAAAAAATAGTATATTTACAAACAGACCAAGTTTGAATAACAAAGTGGGAGAAGGACAAATCATGACATGGAGATCGGGTAATGGGGATTTTTTTTTGAGATTCATCTCTGATAACTGAAGAAATGAGTCTACATATTCTGTGCAAGGATCTGTTTCTCTTCCTGGTCTTTCAACATGCATAACTACCTCTTGTTATCTTTTCCAAAAACCTTCTACCTGCCCATGTGAGAGCTTACTCTTGGAAGATGATCAAAAGTATAGATATGGAATACAGAGTGTGGCTATCTAAAAAAAGTGAACAAAATTTACAAAAGTGTACACAAAATTTATGGAATACAGTATGCTACAATGTGTATCTGCATAGAAGGAGAATACAACTTCATTCAGTTTAGGAGAGTGAAGAGATGGATCCATCCATAAGAACACAGCAAAGTGCAGAGATTTGTAGAAATTCAAATAGATTTAAAATTCACATAAGTTTCACTCTTTGCTTTCCCCCAAATCAAGTAACATTTAATAGAGCCTCAGCTAAGAGAATACTCTGAAGCCAAAACTCTCACTGATCATACAATATAATGTATATTCCAACCCTGGCTGAAAAAATTGGCCATGGAAAGCTACTTTAGCTCTCTAGCAAATCAATTCATGAGAACTAAGTAGCTGAAAAAATTACCCACCCTATTTCTGTATATAACTAACTGAGACGTGGATCTGATTTTCAGCTGAATTCAGGCAAAGCGAAAAGTAAAATCTACTTTGCTTTCAGACTGATTTGGGATGTCCAGCACTAGCAGTCTTATTATAACGTAGATAATATTGTCTCACAGGCAGAGCAGATAGAGCTCCACACATTTATCTCAGGATTGATACATTCAGAGTGGTGATACTGGAAAAAGAACTTCCTATGAACAGGGATCCTAATAAACATGTATTGGTCTAATTATATTAACACATCTAATTCAAATTAATACAGACTTAAACCAATTTAAACTGTACCTACATTCTCTTTTTATCCAGGTGCCTATTTTCTTATGTTTTTAACTTCAGCCATGGCAACTGAATTCAAGAGAAATCTATACTAACTTTTGTTTTTCTCATATTGAGATATGGTAATAAAATCCCAAATCAAACCAAAATCCAAAGAGATAAAAACTGTGCATTACACAGCTAATGATACCCATAGGACTGACATTGGTTATTCACCCTTCTTTTCTACCTATAAGGATTAAAAAAACATATAAACAAACAAACAAAACCCACAAAAAGCTTACAACCAAGACCACTACAAATAGCTATCTTTGTCAGTCCCAACCAAAGCATCTCCTTCCAGAGGACTTTCTGGTGATATTCCAGCTAATTAGCACCATTGTTGCTTTGACAATATATTCTGCAGTACCTTTTATGAATGATTTTAGTACTAGGTAAGAACATTTTACTTTGTGTGCTTAAGGAACAGTTCAGTGATCAAACAGCCTTACTTCTTACCCCTGGGTTTCATCTCTTTTTTAGAACAAACACATAAAACTTGATATTTTAACTTTAAAAGAAATCTAGCACTTGTACTTAAACTTTTACCTCTCTCTTTTTCTTCTTTCCTTTCAAAATAAATGTCTTTTTGAATGCATCAATTGCAATCATCCCTTACAGGTTTATATTCTTGTTTATGCAGTTAGCTCTGCCTCACTTCACTGACAGCTACTTAAGTATAGAGAGCACTTAGACAGTGGTTCCATGTTTTAAAGCTTTTTACATCCTTACATTTTTTCCCCCACCTATTTACTATGTTCTTTTTTTTTTTTTTTTACTGAGGTCTTTTTACTCCTCTCTCCTCTTTGGATGCCAGTGTTCCCAGAGGAAGCTCTGGAGAGTTACTCTGCAAGAATCACCATGCCAGATGCCCAGCCCCAGGGCTTTGGTACCCCTTTACTCAGTTGAACCTTGAGAACTCATGTAGCAACAGAGCAGGCATCTAGCGTGGGGTCAACAGAGTGGGGGAATTTGCACTTTTCCTCTTCCTTGTCTTCCCTAGGTGTGCCTGGCCTTCTGCCCTTTCCATCAGTCCACAGCAAAACCTGCCAAGAAGACCAAACACCTGGATTCAACCAGTTTGCAAAAACTAACAGAAAACAGAGACCTCTGATCTCCTCAGACTATGACCAGACCTGTGCAACGAAGCTACATTGCAGCAATCCTGAGGATTTGACCTGGGTGCCACATCTTCTCATTCTTCTTCAGGGGCTGCCTCTCTTCCTTCTCCTTCTCAGGTTTTGCGCTAACAATGTGAGACACCAGCTACCTCCTCTTCTGGTGAGACACCAGCTACCAGGCACATCTGCTAGCCCCTCTCCAAAACTAAGTTTGGCCACTGGAAGTTGTAGCCTGACAGTGAAACCAAGACAAAATAAATTTCCTCTTTCCTTTTCCTCATGTTTTTGGGGAGCCTCCACCTCCTGAACCAATAATGAAATGAAATGAAATGAAATGAAATGAAATGAAATGAAATGAAATACAAAACAAAATAAAGTAAAATTTCACAATCAGCTAACACACTCGACACAAGCTCTGTCTTTCTAGTCTTCTCCTATCAGCCTGGTCACCTGCAGAGACACATTTGCAGAAGGTAGGTCACTGGGCCTAGGATCACTGAGGGGTTTGCCCACCTTTTTCACCACTGGTTACCCTCACAAGCCTGTCATGGGCAAAAGGGACGTTGCTGTGCCTGTGGTACTAACAAAGTGCTGCTGGTGCAGGTGATGTGCTCATGCTCATGGTTTTTACAGTCCACGTTCTCAAATGCAAAACCCCCTCAATAACGATCCAGTAGAAATTGCTGTAGAGCTCACACCCTTCCTACCCCCTCCTATTCTCCGCCTTTTCATGGCTCCTGGGCACCCCAGGCTCTCGGCATCTGCATGCACAGAAGGGAGGGTGGGTGGCAGGGGCCTTATAGCAATTGCCATGCTAATCAAGGGGGTTTCTCCCTCCCCAGACTTAGGTCCACTTCCGTTGATTCCCATACATGCCCTCAGCACATCCCACACCGCTGATGGCACTGCACAGGCTCTCCCCAGGGAGTGAGAATCAATCAGCCACAGACAGCGGGTCAGCCATGAGCAGATCATCAAGCGCCACGCCCCGTGAGGCTTCTGCTGCTGATGGCTAAATCTCATTTATTTGGCGTCAGGGTCCCACTGTCTTGGCGAGCTGGCACTGAGGTGCAGAGAGAGGAACAAGAGAGAACAATGACAGTAGTTGTAGCGTTAGCATACAAAGAATGAACAAATAAAAATCTTTGATAAATGTCAGCAAGTGCATTTTCCTTATTGTAACAACATTGTCTATCTTGGGAGATATCAAGACACTGAAAATGTGGTAATGTGTTACAAAATGTACTGGAATTGATAACTGCTATACTGTGTTGAGTTACAGCATTCTCCATTTCAGAATGTTTTTTAATGAAAACAAACCATTGCAGCATTTTGCATATCAAATCCTGTAGAGTCATAGTCCCATCATGTGAAAGGTGGCCCAAGTCCTACAGTTCTTATTTTCCTAACTTTTCATTTTAGAGTAGATGGGGAGAGCTGGATTTTTTATTTTAATTTTTTTTTAAATTTTATTTTCTGGCCCAATAGAAGTGTAGAGCTTTCATTTCCTTCTCAGCACTATGGAAACACAGTACATCATGTCTAGAGACTTACTACTGCAGAAAATATGGAGATACTTTCTTATAAAGTCTGCCTGATCATCAGTGTATATTGAAAGTAAGACCTACAGAGATTAACTACCAGGTCAACACAGAGAAAGACGAATTTTAACATTCTACTATTCGTGTGTATTTTTTTTTAAATCCACTTCAAGGAAGAGGATAGAAGAACTGAAATAAGAATAGGGTTCTACATAAAAAGCTTAAGATAATTTAATAAGTAGATCTCTGTGCATGACATGGAATCTTGCTCTGGACCCAGTCATTTGCTTTTTTGAGGTTAAAGAATTTTCCTCTGACTCTTAGAAAACTTGTAGACTGTTGTCTAAATCCATGTCTTGATCAGTTTTTAATCATTTGCTCTTCTGATCCATGTTAACTTTTGTTGATGAACTTTTAAAAAGCTCATTCTTTTTTTTAAAAAAAGCCTCTTTTAGAAGTTCTCATTCTGAGAACTAGCATCACGTATGAAATTTCAAAGAATATATTTCAATTTATTTTGATAATATGCAAACAACAATAAATATTTCTGTCACTTTTTTTTCCATACTAAAAAGTATAAAACAATAATCATCTGAGGAGGAATTTTAAATGTGAATGAAATATTGAAATTATTAGCGGGTTTTTGTTCTGAATTTCTGACTCTTTTGGTCACTTCAAGGAATGCTATCTAGCAAAAAGATCAAGAAATGAGCTATTACAGAACTGGAACATGGACATCAGAATTCAGTTCTAGCTCAGCAACAGGCCAATCCACATGTATTTGCATCCTGGAAATTTGTTGCTCTTAGATAACTCAGGTTTGATTAATGAGCTATGAATATTTTAATATTTATATTTATATTAAATAACTACTGTTTAATTTTAAGAACAGTCCAAAGTCTCTCAGTTAATGTTATAAGAACTACTTCAGACATATCACAGAACTATCATTTTTCACAAAACCCCTTTTAGAGATTAATAAAAGAAACTGAGCTGAAAATCTACCTTTGTATGGAAATCTTGTTTTTCAAAAGGAACCTAACACTTATCAAAGCACTTTAAAGAAGTGCTCACTTTTTTTGAGCAAATAAGCCAGTTTTAATGAGAAAGGCTATAATTTGTATAGCAAACTATTTTATGGTATTGAATGCTGTCTATTTTAGAATAATTTTTTAACTGAGTTAGATTTTTGGTTCTAGACTTGGGCAAGAGGGCAGGTTCAAATGCTTCAAGTTAGCATACAGATTTCTTAAAAAAATATGAATCTCATTTCAAATTAGGAATACGAATATCTCTGTTACATGAGTCAATGAACATTAGGACATGCAATGACATTACCTCACCTCATTTTTTACAGAAAACATTACTGTGAAGTGCTGAGGGTTGACAAAAAGCATAGTGTGTTCACAAACAAACAATAAAAAGAAATAATCCCTGAAAAATTAGTTAGAAAGATAAATGAAATAAAAAGCCATTGGTTACTGTACTCTCCTGTAATGCTTTATGTGACCTCAGTAACTGGCACATAGCTTGACCAGGTTGGCTACCTCAGACACTGCTGATCCTGGGTAAGTGGTTGCTATCCCATGGCCTGGTGCCACTATTTCAGTTCTGATGGCTTTATTATTTACCTGACCTCTCTCCATCTGCATTAAATAATCTAAGACAACAAGAGAAAACAAAGCAAGATGCAATACATCCTTTGTGCTGAGTACCATATGAATATGTGCAAGCAATACAAGTCTGTTTCAGCTAACAAGGTAATTAGAGTCTATTCAAAGCTATCATAAAAACTACTCTTTTACAGTCAATCAATTTTCTGACCATAACTGCTCCTTAGGGTTCAAAGAGAGTTTTAGGGTTTTTTTCTTTTCCTTTTTTGCTTTTGGTTAATCAATAAAGATATAATACTAAGAAGAAAATGCATCTTTGGGAGGTTTGCAAATGGCTTCTGGCACTAAATCAAAAATATTTTTTTAAATTATATCAATTCAAAGTTTAAATTAATGGTTATAAATTAATATACTTAATATATTTCTTACTGAGTGCTTAATCTGTTGGTTGAGATCAAATCAAATTCACTATTTTTAATTTTCATGCATTCTGCTGACTATCATATATTCTTCTCTGTACCTTTTTAAACAGAAATATAGCCTAAGGAACTAATCGTCCTCTAAGTCTTTCAAATAAGGCTGTTTGTGTGGATGGCTTGCTTTGAAGCAAAATTTTTTCCTGCACATTGATGTGTGCTGGTTAGTGTCAGATGGTGAAAGCGTGGAAAAGAGCTGAGTTGCAGAGCACAGCAGCGTGATATGTATGTTGAATTTATTTCACCAGGGAAATGGGGAGCTGCAGTTATTCACGTCAGTCTTGCAAGATAAATTACATTATTTGTACACTTCAAACAAGATTTATCTCTTTACTACTACATTTAAAAAGCCTAGTTTAATTGTTCATATTTTAATTCTTCATGTTTCATTCCAGCTCCATACCGACCAGATGAATATAAAATGTAACTCATTCTACAGTCAATCAGGCTTCTTCAACCAGAAATATAAAATCTGAAGTACTTATGAACCATGAATTCGTTTGTAATAATATGTAAGCATCCTGTTATCTAGTCTGGCAACTGAAAGAAAATGCTTCACTCAAATTGAAACATAAAAAATTATGCTAAAATGGGCTTTCTTTGAAATCTGGAAACAAATAGGCTTTGCATGATGTTCATAAATCAGCTTAATTTTATTTTTTTGATACATTTATATTTTTCTTCAAAACACAATATCATATTTGATTCACAGTTTTGTTTCAAAGAGACTTAATTTTTAATTCTTTTCTATTACATTAACTACTGAAATCTATTTTGATGCTAATTTCATACTTCTTGTGTGTAGGTGTGACTTTTACTTTCTCCATTATCTGAGAATTGTATCCTAATAAGTTCTGTATTTCTGAGCAGCAGAGCCAAACAGTAAGAAATAATCCATGCATTCACACATGCAAACAAAATATATTCTAAGCAGACCCTTCAAACCTCCTGGTTTGCACAGAAACCTACTATCCCTTCTACGTGGTTTTCACTGGTGATTATTCCCAAGATATTAACGCAGGCATCCACACCACAGTAATTCAAGCAAAACCCATTCACCAGTTACATAGTTATTAGGTCCAGATACACAAATCACCAAACTATCAGAGTCTTTCTTAAGATGCTCCTAAAAATTTCAAGAATCAGTAAAAAGGCTGAACTGCTTCCTATCTTTTTCCTATAGATCAACCCATCATTATAAAACTTTACCCTGAAAAGTCCTTCAAGTCTCAACCTCTCTTGGCAACTGAATAGCTCCCCCACACTAGGAAACCTAATCAGATAGTCTAAGCAGATGCCATAGAAAATATCATTCTTATATCTCCTTTTCATTACTTGTATGCAGACCCACCTCCTTGTTTTCTTAAGCTTAAACAAAATCATTAAATCACAGCATGCAGTTCAGTAGTATAGAACTTGGCAAGGAAAAACATCAACAGCAAGATCTGAAAGCACTCAGAATAATTCTCACCATCCACAGTCTTCTCTAAGATCACTTAGGCTGAGATTAGAAAGTAGATTCGTACCCTTCACGTCCTTTAAGTTTTATCCAGCACATCTCTGAACATAATTTATCTGTGAACAACCAAGCTGGTGATTAGCTGGTCATTAGACGATGACCCAGCCAACCTGTGTCATAAAGCATAGAAACAAAATGGACATGATTCTGGTGTCATATATAAGGATGACCTGGATTGCCATGGATTGCCACTCATTGACTGAAGAACTAAAACATAGTTCAGGCAATTCTTCAATTTCCTTTCTCGTGACAAAATAAATTTTAATCTTTGTCCTTATTTGACTTAGAGGCAGTTTCTCTCACAAGATGAAGTTTTACCAGAATTCAGTGTATTTACATATAACTTTGAAGACTGAACAGATGAGAAATGAAAGAAATATCTGATCTCCAAATGAATTCTGTAAAATGTATTTAATATCTGCTAACATTAATGTTTTAAATTACATTTAAAGAAGGTGCTTCATTTTAAAGTGCCTGAAATCTTTCTTCATAACACAACTCTTCCTCGAGTATCAAAAATATGAAATATTTGCTGAAATGAAACCAAAAACCTTTTATATGATGTTCTGAAAAAAAGAAAAAGAGAGATATATAAAAGAATGTAACAGAGAGTCAGAGGGATTTTCATTACAGCCAAAATGATTATACACACCTTGTATTTAGCACATATCAGCTTCAGACCCCTCAATCTACTGGTCTTTCACATGCTAAATGAGAGCTCCCTTACAGAGAGCTCCTTCCTACACTTTGGAATATTTTGGTGGCAGAATCTCCCAGTTGCCCCCACCGATGCTGTTTAGATCATTCTATTCATATAGCAAACCATTTTTGAGTCACCTAAAATTCGATAAATCATTATAAAAAATTCTCTTTTTTAAAAAATATGTCGTTATATTTAATAACAATTGGTAAGAGAATCTGATATTGAATCATTATGTCTAATAACAATTGAAAAGAGAACCTGATTCTGCATCTCCCACAGAGTAGGGAAGTGAAACTTTTCTCTTTTTGATCAAAACACTACTACCTGGATTTCAGAAAAATTCTCAGAATAGGTATGCTGGCCTGAAAAGGATTTTACTTTGATGAAAACCATATTTTCCAAGTGGAAAAAACATTCAAAACTCACAAATGTGTATTTATTAACAAAACAATGTGGGGAGAATTAGGGTGGAATTGAGCCGCGGGCTGTGGGACTCGCCTGCAGAATGCCGTGGCAGCACAGAGAAGCTTGTGTCCGCCTGACCTCGCGGGGAGGACACGTGACGTGGCAGAAGCCCTGCGGAGAGCAGCCTGCCGGAAGCTGCCGGACACCTGGACAGCGCGTCACCACCCCCACATAAGGACACTGAGAAAGCGCGTTGCTGACGTGGCAATGTGTGATAGGTCGCTTAGTGACAAATACCATACAAGGAAATACTGTGTCTGGAAGGAATGTATAAAACCAGCTCGTTTCTCTCAATAAACGTCTCCGATTTCTCGCCGGTCGGAGTCTGTGCGTTCGTCATTACAAACAACACAAAATAAAACAAAACAACAAAGAAAAAGAAAAAAAAAAATTGAAAGAGACACAGGGAGAGACCTGCTTTTTAACTGATCCAATGACTCATTCATTTTAGATGTTTTAGTACATAACAAGTAAGAACTCATGCTTCAGAAGGAGAGTTACACTGTTTGGTACTCTTTTAAACATTGGTGATAGTTCAAGATTACACAATTGAATATGATGTATGAACATAGGAGTAGTATTTTAATGTAACATGTCTAAAAAGCATTCACCCTGAACTAATGTGTGTCTATCCATCTCCTTCTTCATGATTTCCAGAGTAGACACTTCTAAAATAATTTACCATAGATGAAGGAAAAAAAAATACTACAAATGTCATCATAAAATAAAGTCCACTTGAGCAAACATTAAAGTAGATAAAAAGCACAGACTTGCCATCTACAGTGAAAAGACTTCCCTTTCTGCAGGCTTCTGATATAATTTAACATATTATGATATCTGGTGAACTTTTTGGGGTTATTTCTGAAACATCAGAATGGTAAAGGACATGCACTAACCAAAATCTTCTGAGAAGTAGCACCATAATACTTTCAATATTTATAATTAGGAGTATTGTTTTGCAATGAAAAAACTGATTGCAATCAATTTGATTTTACCAGTGGATAGTTCATACATGATAAGAATTTACTCTTAGAGGAAGTTGGTTCTGTTTCATCTAAACATTTGAGCCTTCTTGCATTTGGGTAATCAGATTTGGACACACAAGGGGGTGTTTTTCTTACTCTCTCATGTGTGATTTGAATTACTTTGGGGATATTCCTGTGCACTAACACAATTAGTGCAGAACATCTACAAAAGCACTAACAACTGAACTTGGGAGTTAAAACTGAATTCCAGCTTTGTAAATTCAAGTTGTGTAATCTACACTGGAAGAGGGGGCAGGAGGAAAATAACACTGTCTTTTGGGATGCAGTGCTTGCTGTCTGCTTTGGACACTGACCTAAAAATAAAGAGTCTGGAATTACATTCCTAGTAAGAGTTCCTACTGAAGTTAAAAAAAGCATCCTGATGCATTCTGGAATGGAAGAATCAGCTTATCCTTTTACTAAAATGGGGAAAAAAAAAAAAGTTAATAATTTTTTCCCAATGAAACATTCCCTCAAACCAAGTGTCATTAATATCTGCTTCTTGACATCATACTTCTGTGAAAATGATAAGAAATAAAATGCACAAGATTTCTAACTGATAATCCACATGGAACTTACGGACCTGTGGAGAAGAGGGACAGTGTCCTAAATAGAGTAAATTATTCCACTTTTGGATCATAGGGTCAAAATTTTGACAGAATTTCACTAGGCACTAAAAAGACATACAAGGTGTCTTCACGTTAAGAAAGGCCTTTTTTTTTTGTCCTGTAATACTGGTTCCCTAAAACAAGAACTTGTTATTGAATGAACTGAGACATTACAACAAACTGGAGCAATTTCCTCAGCATTCCAGGGAGCAGCTTGGTGTCAAAGTAGGGTGAACAAGGCCCTGAGTGCTCTCAAGTTTGCTGCCATTAATCCCCATTAGATTTGCACTGAAGAGCAAGTCAAACAATATGCTGCTGAGCTGACAGAGCTCAAACCGCCTCCAGCAGGGAATTCAGTGGAGCTGATGATGCTGTAAGATTGTACTTAAATGTTGTAGGATGCTCACTTGGCAGACCAATGGAACCTTAGAGCTGTGATTTAAGAGATTTGTTAGCTTGCTATGTTATCAACACAGGACATAAGGGTCCTCTTTTCAACATTTAATGGTCACTAAGGGCAGGAAAAGCTCAAGAATTCTCTTTGTGTTCTGCTGTACAAGGTCAATAGCAAGGCCAGAAGACCATGGAAACAAAAAATAAAGGAAATTATTCAAGAGAAAGAAGTCATGTGGATGAGAAGGTGTCAGGAAGGCTAAAAAAAGAGTTTTGCTGTGTTGCTATGAGACACCACAAAAAGAAGGGTAAGATGTTACAGTAGAATTTGATATGGTCTAAAGGTTAAACAGGTCAGAATTTGCTGAAACATGTACAGAAATATAAATACAGAGAGATTCCCACCATGGCAGACCCTCCAATATCACTCCTGACTAGAATCAAGAAAGTGCAGATCCAGGGAAAGAGCAGAAAGCCAGCAATTGAGGGGGTGTTTTGTAAATGTTAGCTAGTTGTGGCTATTCACAGAACAGTTCATCCAGTATGCTTCCTGGTTACATACTCCCTCAGAAGTCCATATACTTCAAATAAACAGACATGTCAGACTTTTAGATCTGGATTTTAAAATTAACCCACTTTGGATAAAGATGGTTTAGAAAAAACAAAACAAAACAAACCAAAAGTGAACCCAGCTTGAAACACAAACCAGTTCAATCAAATATTCATTTTAACTATATTTCTTGAAAATACGTGGAGCCTATACTCAGGACAACCCTGTGATTACACACTAACTAGGGATGTGGCTAACACAGAAACGTGTCACCACAGTCACATCTGTGGCTTGTTCCTCATTCTTCATAACCTTCTAGTACTTTTGAAGAGATGAAAAACCATAAAGTCTTTTAATTTATTTGGTCTTAGATTTCCAGTGAAAGAAAATTTGTCTCTAACATGTCTTTCCCCTTTCAGGTAACAAATATCACTCAATAAAATCACGACCTTGGAATGCTTACTAACTTACAGATTTGACATTACCAAAGGGAACAACCTCAATACAAATGCTTGTTTCTTTCCTAGGTTTTTAAAGAATCTCACCCTTTCATATATCATTTAAAATGCAGGGCCACTGAAAAAAGATATAATTTAACTGTGGTTATGTTAACACAAGGTCTTAATGACATCAGCTCATACAAAAGTTTGTGGAGAATTTATCTGATCATCACAAAGATACTTCATTAAGTAATTATGTGCCCTTGTTAGTAAATCTAGCCCAAGTTTAAAATGAACAAGTTATTGGATGAAGACATGAATGAAACACAAATCTCAACTGCTTCCAGTCTGTTTAAATCTGAACTAAACGACATCCAATAAAATCTGTGAATCTTAAAAAGAATGCACCACAGGTGAAAACAAGTATTTGCCGTAAGCAAATAATTCAGGATCAGACATCTTTGTATCTGTATTCTACATGAGATAACCAGCAATGCCTGTGTTTCCTACAAAAAAAGCTCAATAGGCTTTTTTAAAGCACAATGTAGTACGTAATAAAATTACACTCAGATATTATTTTAAGTCATGTGGCAGTTAGCCACAATAATTGCTTTTACTGCCTTTGATAATTTTATATATCTTGGTCTTGTATTCTCTGAACAACAGTGAGTCTTGAAATACACAGTAAATACAATCCCATAAAGGTCCATGTCTGATTATCTCCACATATACTCATAACAGTTTCAGCTGTCAATTTTCATCCTCGGTCATTCCTATTGTAGTTTTTTCCCTTTTATTAATTCTTCACATCAATGACTTACCGGTTTTTGCCACTGCATTTTTAATTTGGCTTCTCTCTTCAACATCTAACACTATTTGAAAAATATTAGTTAATTACTGGTAAAACACATACGTACTGTTTAAGAAATACAGCCACACCATTATAGTTAAAGCTCTGTCAATATTTCTGCTATAAAAAACTGCATTTCCAAGATTTATAATTCAAACATAAAGAAAAAAATCTTTCTGGGATGATGTTCAGCATACAAGGTCATAGCCTACAATGAATTTGTTTTTACCAATTTTCAAGCAAATTGATTCTGCCATTTTGAGTGCTGCACGTGTAAATCAAAACAGAGATTTACCTGTTTAAAGCTAAACACTGCTGACCATGTACTCATCTGTGCCAGCAACAGGATTTTTATGGCTTTTCATTTGGAACAAACTTAACCTTCGATCTAAATTGCATATTACCAACTTTATATATAAATATATACATCTATACATATATATATATACACATATACATAGATACATATATTTACATGCATAATAGAGGACCTTGTGATCCCTACAGCTGACATCTCCATTTAAAGGCTAATTCCATTATAGAACACTTACTTGTATGAATTAAAGACCTGACCCATATTTTATGTCTGTCCTGCTGTGAAGGTGCAATTTTCCAAAGGAAGCTTTAGCACAAAGTGCTCCACCGCTTTTGTTCCAATCACACAGCTGTGGCCAGTCTGCCCTTGACGGTCAGCATGGTACCTGGCTGAAAATCTCTGTGCTTGCTGGGTTTTGTACACTAAGAAACGTTTAAATGGGTTCATCCTTCAGGCTGTACTTATAGACTTTGTGTGGACAATAGGCCCATTACGATCTCTATGGGAACTCCTGCTTTTCTTGAACACATTTAGAAAACTAAAAGAAGATATTTTTAATCAGTGTAGTTTACTTCTGTCAGCACACAGCATTGTTGTACTAATGTATATGCCAAATAAGTGCTTGTTCTAAATGTAATTTTCTTATTTTCCAAACTGATGCATACCAATATTCCATAAGTGCTAGGAAGACCAGCCTTTGTACTACTGCAGTGGCTTTAATAGTAGCCTTGACCTAATTTAGCAATCATCACTGACAGATAGCAAGGCTTTTTATCTTTATTTCAACTGAGAAAATACTTCTGTTGAAAACAGTTGACCCATACTATTAATTTCTAGTATTGATGGAAAAAGAGTCCATCAAAGGTCAAATTTCCTTCTACGGAAAATTTGCATAGGATGGTTTGCAAAGAACTGCATGCCTTTGGACGAATTTTGTGCATCATATTGAGAATTAAATGGTATTTTAAACCCCTTAAAACAATGCAATCTTCTTGTACTATGCCATTGAAGAAGTAAAAATCAACTCTGTGTTACCTCTGTGTACAAATGTAATTATGGTGTAAAGTCATCAGACATGAAATGCACCAGTCTAGCTGAAAATGTAACATGTACAACGTAGCATGGTTTGGAATACTCTTTTTCAAGTCATGCTCTCTCTTGAAATCAAAATTAGTGTTATAGTGGCCAGTTCTTCAGTGACTGAACTGCTCTGTTTTGCTACAATATTTCTCCCAGACCTGTTTCAACTCGATAGTTGCATGTAATTATTTTCATTTCCAAGCTTCCTTCAGTTTATCGATATGGAATTAAGTTTCTCCTTCATCTTCACTATTTGTAGGATTCTGCAGTTCCCTTTCCCTCAAATCTCTTTGTGCATTCATATTTTTAGACAAAGTTTTTATGAGGTCATATGTTTTAGAGAAGCTTTATTTGCTTGGGAGAAGATTTAGTTCATTCCCCTTTTGCTATATTTTAAAGTTTTTATTTAATTTCCTCTTTTAAAACTTGCTTGAAAACTAATCTCACTGGGTTAAAGAAAGATGGGTGGACCTAATCTAGTAAAAATAACACATTTTGCCTCATTGCAACTCAAAAACCTAAACGGTACTGGCTGATTAGGTGGCTGAATTATCACATACGTATCTGGGCCTCTGTCAGTTTGGAAAGTTATGTGTATGATGGTCTTCAATGATGAGATGTGTGAATGCATTTGTACTCATGAGTATTCACTGATTTTCAGCTTTTGAGTCTTTATATTAATCTCAATCATCTACTCGACTTCTTTCTTTACATTTGTCCAAGACTGCTTAGATCACCATTCTTCACTTGAAGAAATGGTTTTGCTTCACTTCTTGTATATTTTTACTTGGCATTTGTTAAGATTGTATCTAATAATAATGTAAATATTTAACATAGATATTACTCAGACAGAGGAAGATTTAAATAAAGTCGAGAACACTTTCTGATGTCCTAGTCCTTCTCCTTCTTCTCCAGTGCAGAGATATTAATTCTATTCCTACAGTTTGTAACTGGCTAATTAAATAACCTGTCTGAGTATCTTCTCTTCTGCCTCAATTTATTTACATGAAAAATGTGTTGATCATGTTAATTAAGTACACTGGATGTAATAATGCTGAAAGCAGCATTATTGCTTTCATGGTAAACAAGCAGAGAGACTATATATCTAATTACCCCTGGGAAACTGCAGTTTAGATACCTTTTTAAGAGCATCAAAACTGGTAAGATAACAGGAATTCAGCTTTGCCCAGTCTTCTAAGGTGGTACATCCTTTGAAATATAAGAATCCCAAATGCTGCAGCAATTGTCCAACAAGCTGTTTTATTCCAAAACACTAAGCTACTATACGGTTGTCAGTCAAAGGGAAAACAAAGGTAAGAAATCTCCACTAATGGGGATACACCCCGGGAGTTTGTCATTGTGTATTCGCAAATAACAACCCCCTTATGACCTCTGTTTTTATTGTGTTCTAGGCAGAAGGTGCAGACTGAGTGTAGAACATTTACTGACTATTGAGAGGCCTGAAAAATTTATGAATTTTTAAAGTAATCATTAATTAAATTTAGAAGGGCATATTTCTTAGAAATTTTAAAGATAATTAGGAAACTGAAACCTTGCTGAGTGTCTGTCCATTGAAAGCTGAGGGAAAAAAAATTAAATTACCTCCTTCTTTATGGAACTACATACAATCTATAATTTTCTGTTATTTCAGAAAAGTGTATATTGTTATCAAAACTGTTTAAACAGTCATTACGGGTAAAATAATTTCTACTGAAAAAATGAGTTTTAAAACTAGCAAAACATTAATAAAATTTACTTAACCAAATGACACACAGGGGCTACATAAATAAAATATTTGAGAGTATAGAAGGGTACATCAATGGCAAAATATAAAACAAAAAGTTAAGGCCTACCAGAGCAGAAAAATAGTTTGAGTTATGCTCTTCACCTAAAATAAGATTTGACAGCCTCAATCCTATCTTCAGTGAGCTTACAACCAAATGGAATTACTTCAAATTCAGCAGTATGGCACTTGGTTTCAATAGGGTTTTCTCAGAGACATATGAGGGTTGAATGAAACTCATTTTTGTTCTGATAACCGTGCTTAGAGGACAGTTTTCCAGACTCATGTAAATATTTCAGGATGCCATAAATATTATACATTTCAGGGAATTCTTATGTAATCTGACATGGATATAACAGTTGCCATTTATTAAAATAAACTTCAGAGTAGATGGTTGTTTGACATACTATTGATGGATTTACAAGGTTTTTAGAAAGGATATAAAGGAGCATGCCTGTTTGTTTCTAAGACACAGATGATGTTCTGCATCCCTTTGGTTTTTATTATTTATATTTATATTTTTTTAAAATTATTTTTCCCCCCCACAAAATGAGATTCATTATATAAAGCACAGGGAACCCCCAGAAAAGCCACAAAGCCACACATCCATTTAATTAATAAACAAAGAGAGCACAAAATTATCTGCTTGTGAAGCACGAGTAACCACAGCAATAAACACTGGTTCTATTTCTACAAATTGGAGTAACTGCAGTAAAATCAACAAGAAAATCAGACTTTAAGGGAAAAAAAAGATAAACAAAATTGCAGGGAAAGTCCTGTAGTGCCATTACACTTAAGAATTCTGACTCTTTCCTTAGTGATCATAGTGTAATGCCTTAAAGCATGAAGTTTTTTAGCACCGGATCAAGGCAAGCAAGAGAAAAATTCAGCACACTAGAGCAGGAGGGAGTGCTAAAATATAAATATATTAACAAATACTTATTCATATTTCTACAAAGTGTCTGCACTGAATATAGCCCCAGTCAGGAAGCAAAACAAATGTCAGATTCTAATAACTGCAGTCAGGAGCTAATGCAAAAAAGGAACAGATTAGAAACCTTTCCCTCCTCCCCAGGGGCAGAAAAGACTGTTGTCCCCAGGAAGTGGGAGGTATGGGAGAGAGACTGCAGATGGCTGACATCATCCCACCCAGCACTAAGCAGAAGTGATTGCCTAATTGAATAACCTCATGTTGGCAGAGAGACATTGTTCAGAAATGCGTGGTCCCACCCTCCTGCCCTTGGAGCAGGTGGCATTCAGTCAGATGGACAAATAGAAACATCAATGTAAAGAGCAGGATGGACACCAGCTGTAACTTCCATCTATCCAGACACTTAGAGAGAGAATTATGACAATGTTGTTTGAGATTGTTGAAGATGAGATGGTTTTTATAAAGCTAAAGACTGGATTTGGATTTTAACATCTAGTACCCATAAGCAGTCATTTCACATTTTACAACTGCAGGACATCTGGCAAAGTATGTTAAAGACAAATCTATTATTTGCATAAGGGACTTGTGTCCTTCAGCTATCAATTAATTAAGGAAAAAGGAACATACTGGTTTTAGCAACGTGATAGCAATAAGGGAAAATAAACGCATAGATCAGGGCTGAAGATTGTGAAGGTAAGAAGTCATTTCTATTGCTCTGTATACTTCCTAGGTCATTTGTACAAATTGCTAAAATTCTTTGAATGGCGGTTTCACAAAAATATGGTACGGATTATACTCTTTTTCCTCCTATTTTTCCTATCTACTAGAGATGCCAGAGTGGGGCAGAAACTTCTTTTGTCTAGAAGCAGCTAGCCCAATCAAAGCACAATCGATTTAGTTTCTCAAAATATTATACCATTATTATTGCAATCACTATAAAAAGCCAAAGATCCTTACCAGAAGCCAAGCCTGTATTTTAAAAATGAAAATATTAATTCACCAAAACACTCAAAAAAAATCCTTAACCTTAATGCATTTTTAAATAAATGAAATTAAAGCATGTGCTTAAAGGTTTGGCTGAATGATGGGATAGATCAACTGGTTCTCTAAATTGCAGCAAAAAGTCTGACAGAGTGCTTGAATACCTGAAAAGGTAATGACACATTTCCCTACAAACATTTAACAAACTCATAACACAGGTCTTAAAACAGAGAAAAAAAAATTTAAATTTTTTGAAAATTAAAAAAAAATATTTAAATCACAGATGCCAAACATAGATGTGTAATTGGTATTATAATACAATGCAGGCAGAGACCCATTTCAGATGAATGATGGGGACAAGAAGTAAGAATCCTTAAATTGTTAAATACCATGCTTGCTTCCACTCTAAGGCCAAAACACTCAATCACCAGGTCCCAGCTGTTCCTTCAGGGACTGACAGTTTTGCATAAGTTTGCAACTATAGCAAGTGGGTCTGACATGGAATGATTTGGGGTGAATTGCAAGCACTCTGCTGAAAGTCAAGTCCATAGTGAAGATACAGACTGAATTTTAAAACTCATGAAGATGGTATTCCCAGAGATATGGTTCAGATGTCAAAGGACATAATTCATAGAAACAATCCATAGTAATCTACTCCTGCAGGCCAAATGCCAGCTCTATTGCTGGGAATTATGCCTAAGCAGTAGACTTGTCTACTGGCAGTATATTCCCCAGGACTAGTCAGTCTGCACAGGCTAGGATTAATGACATGAAGAAGCTACTACTTTTTAAATTACTACCTTTTAAGCAAACATAAAAAGTATCATGTGCCTGCAAACTAAAGATTTTGCAGCTTCCAGGATAGTAACTGGTGTATCATCATATCTCTCTGGAATTACAGAAAGTAAATTGATAACAAAAAATTGGTAAATTGATGACCTAACTATACCATTTCCTAGGTTTTTCTCTCTTCTGAGGCCTCTTAGGTCCCTTATCAAGGAAAATAGCAGGAAAAAAAACAACATACAAACAACATCTACCCTAAGGGAACTCAGGGCAAGTTTCTAGATTTAGAGATCCTGACCCAATATAAAGATTCGAAAGTACACAAATGACAGAAAAGAACATCAGAGGCAGTTTCTAGAGAGGAACTTGTTCTTCCCATGAACTGGCAGACCCCAAGGGATGTACGAAGAAACCAATCAATCCTATAAAAGTAGTCATAAATGCAGGAGTTCATAGCACAAAATCTCTTTGGGAGGAAATGTCTTGATTGTTTTAACACAGTCCAAACCACACTGATGTCCTTGCTGATTTGCTCTTGATCTTGAAGCCAAATTTAGGTACCATGAGAAAAAAAATACTTGTGAAAGTCAGTAGGCTGATATGATGAGGACACTTCTGTTCCCAACACATAATTAAAAGCCCTTCAATCTATTAAAACTAAAATATGCTGAAGAAATCTATAGTTCCTCACAGTTGCCTCTTATGTGGGTAAGGTGGAGGCTCAAGTACTCTTTGCAGTATGTTCATAAATAAATGTTTTAACAAAAAAAACCCCAAAACAAACCATGTATTTTTAAAAATTTATCAATAATCTTTGAATAAACTCCAACTCAGAAATACCTTCAGTATATTTTAATGCAACTAGTTGAATATCAACCCTCCTCTCTACCCCCACCCCCAATATATAGAACCCTACAGATATACTTAAGGTTATCTTCCAAATAATATGTCAATTTTTAGTCCAGATTCCCAAATCAGAATTACCAGATATTCCAAAACAGTTCCCCTCAATCTGTTTCTATCGGTCAAAAAAAAGGTATTATTTTATAACTTAAGTTGCACTGTCACTCCAGCATAAGAGATTTTAATTAAGAGTGTATAGGGATGGATAGCATGCCTGTCCTAAATGGTGATTAGTTATATTTGAGGAAAACATGGTGTTTGTTACAGAGTTGACCACTAAATTTATGACATTTACAGGACAGACATTCTGGTCATTTTGTTTGATTTTTAAAAACAATGCTCTGAATTACCCAAACTAAGCTGTGGCTATCAGACAAAGGCAATTTTCAGCTGCTGACATCTTTCCTTTCTTTAAGAAGTACCAAAAGGTCTTTAATAACTACAAAGGCTCAAGGCCTAATTTTGCATCTTAGATTAGAGCTAAAAATCTCAGTAAGGCTGTGGGATATTGCTATGCAGATCACAGACAGTATAATAACTAAGGAGAAACGAGCTCTGGAAAATCCAAGATAATCATTCTGCAGAATAAGCAGTGTGTCAAAATAAAATCATCTGATCTACTGGGATATCTATACTGACACTTCCCCTCCTTAGTTCACCTTTAGGTTTCAAAGCCTGAAAGAATTATCCATATTTATAATATCGCATAGGCAAGAATACCTGGGTCACACATTGTAGCTGCTCTGTATGTGACTGGGGACACATCAATAAAATGACTTTATAGCCCAAGAGTTAAAATTATTTCAGTATTTTTCTTGGGCTTTTCTGTAGGAGAAACTGTGCATAGACTCACAGGAACCATCTGTTTACCTGATCTCTGACATCTTGACCCTTTATGTTCTGTACTTCTGCTCTAGATTCCTGCAACACACTGCAATATGACAAGAGTCATTAAAGAAACTTGTCTTTTCACACTCCATAGACTATTGTTCAGTAGTACTACCCATTAAATTGGTATTATTTGAATATGTGTATGATTAAATAAAAATATGACATTTCATTTTGTATTATATATATTACATAAAAACTACATATAATTTTCTGTTCAGTCTTAGAATGTTTTCAGTTAGGAATAGGCGGTAATGACTTCAGGAGACTGAAGTTCCTTTGAAATGTCAGATTTCACACCGTAGGACATAAAGGTGTAAAAAAAGGCAGTCTTAAATATCATGCTTTGAAACTTGGAGCCTATTAATCAGAGGAAAAAAAAACATTGACAAGGTGACAACATCCTGCACGACAACAGTGAGCTTGATGTGGTGTTCAACTTTATTAAAAATCAGAATTTATGATGCAGCAATTGAACCTGTTCAGTTGTGGTGACATGAATTGTCCTGAGTGAACAACATGCTATATTAATATTTTAGTTGAAATTCCTGGACTGTATGGTTGATTAATAAGCTGTACTTCAGGCTGAGAATATATGGCTGTTCAAAATAACTGGGTTATGAATAATCCTTTTTACAGAAAAAGCAGCCTTCTCTGAGGTTCAGAACAGACATGTCAGTGGAGCAGAGCAAGTTGTATTATTAATCCTCCCATGTTCAAATGTATGTCAGCAACCAATAGAGGTCAATACATATCCCACAGCATTATGCAAATACATGCATTATTAAAGCTTTTTACTAGTCAGGAGGACTACAAGGATGTCATGAGGTTGTGCAGGGAGAAAATCAGAAGGGCCAAAGCCCAGCTAGAACTTAATCTGACTACTGCTGTAAAGGATAGTAAAAATGTTTTTACAAATACATCAGAAAAGAAAAGACGTTTAGGGAGAATTTGCATCATTTACTGAATACAAGGGGAAAGAGTAACAAAGATTAAGGAGCAGGCTGAGGTACTAATGCCTTCTTTGCCTCAGTCTTCAATAGCAGGAACAATTGTTCTCAGCCCCCTGAGCTGGAAGACAGAGATGGGAAGGAGAAGGAAATCCCCATAATATAAGGGGAAATGGTCAGCAACCTGCTTAGACACACACAGGTCTATGGGGACAGATGGGATGCATCCAAGAGTCTTGACAGATTTGGCAGATGAGCTTGCCAAATTACTTTCCATCATTTACCAGCAGTCCTGGCTAACTGGGGAGGTCCCAGTTGACTTGAGGTTACCGTGTGTGACACCCATTTACAGGAGCTGGAACGTGCAGGACAATTAGAAGTTCAGCCCAGTCAGCATGGGTTTAGAAAAGGCAGGTCCTGCTTGATCAACCTGATCTCCTTCTATGACAAGGTGACAAAATAGTGGATGAGAGAAAGGCTATGGATGTTTTCTACCTGGACTGCAGTATATCCTTTGACACTGTCTCCCATAGTACTCTCCTGGAGAAACTGGCTGCTCAGGACAAGTCCACAATTTGCTGGGTAGAAAAGTGGCTTGATGGCTGAGCCTGAAAAATGCTGGTGAATGGGGCTACATCCAGCTGGTGATCATTCACAAGTAGTCTTCCTTAGGGCTCAGTATTGGGGTCAGTCTCGTTTAATATCTTCATTGATGACCTGGACAAGGGAATCAAGTGCACCCTCAGCCATTTGCAGGTGACACCAAGCTGGGCAGCAGTGTTGATCCGCTGGAGGGCAGGAAGGCTCTGCAGAGGGATCTGGACGGGCTGGATCAAAGGACAATTGTGTGAGGTTCAACAAGGCCAGGTGCTGGGTCCTGCACTTTGGTCACAGCCACTCTCTGCAGTGCTACAGGGCAGAGTGGCTGGAAACCTGCCCACAGAAAAGGACCTGAGGGTGCAGATGGACAGCCATGTTGATCTGAGCCGTGCGCCCAGGCAGCCAAGAAGGCCAATGGCATTCTGGCTTGTATCAGCAATAGTGTGGCCAGCAGGACCAGGGCAGTGATTGTCCCTCTGTACTTAGCCCTGGTGAGGACACTTCTCAAGTCCTGTGTTCAATAATCAGCCCCTCACTAAAAGACAGACATGGAAGAGCTGGAGCATGTCCAGAGAAGGGTAACAGAGCTCCTGAAGGGTTCTGGAATAGCAATCATATGAGGAGCAGCTGAGGGAGCCGGGGGTATTAAGCCTGGAAAAAAAGGAGGCTCAGGGGAGGCCTTATCACTTTCTACAACTGCCTGAAAGAGGTTGTAGCAAGGTGGGGATCAGCCTCTTCTCCCTGGTAATGAGTGACAAGACCAGAGGAAATGGCTTCAAGTTGCACCAGAGGAGGTCTAGACTGGATATTAGAAAAAATTTCTTCATCAAAAGGGTTGTCAGGCATTGGGACAGACTGCCCAGAGAAGTGTGCAATTAAAAGAAGTTGTAAAGATAAAAATCTCTCATCACTTTATATTTAGATTAAGGAAGGAACATCAGGAAGGAACAGAAGTGGCTCTTGAAAATAAAAAGTGATGCACTAATGAGATTATAACATGGGAAGTTATGTTTGATTAGCCACACAGAAATAATAACCTCTGGAGTTATACAAGAAGTTTGAGATGAAAAAGTACGTTGAGAAGACTCTTACCAGATTTCATTCCTTATTTGCTTGCCTTACTACCCAAGGTTTTACACTGCTGATATGCACAATTACAGTGAATCATATGATTGCTTCATGTCCAGTTTTCACTTAGTCATGCTACAATTAGAAGTGCTCTAGAACTCTGGAACTTCCTGGGAATAACTGGTATTTGAAATCTTTGAAAATGAGAATCACTTTCCTTTGAAGAACTGTAAAAGAATAAAGTTTTTGGGAAAACTCTGTTCATCACTGACTAGCACCAGTTTCTGTATTTAAAAAAAAAAATAAACAAAAAAAAAACCAAACAAACAAACAAAGAAACAAACCAACCAAACAAAAAAGAAACAAAACCAAAAATTACCATTTTGATCCCCACTCTTGCTTTATGTTTCATGGTGGGGAGACTGTAGGCTTTTGTTAAATCGACGAAGACCTAGAGAAAAGCCAGTGTAGTAGAATGGTTCATTAACCCTCATTCAGATTCCAGTAACACAAAGTTAGCAGTTTGGGGAAATGGAAGCATTTAAATGTCTTAGTCCCCAAATCCTGAGTGTGAAGACTCTCCTCAGCTGTGGCTACATGGGTAAGCAAACACTTTTCATGCATTTTTTAATGCAAGAAAATCGTACACTCATATAGTAATGTGACCAGAAATATTTCTTGAGGTAGAACTGCAAGGGGCTAATAATTTCCAAGGAAAAAATACTATTATAGTTTTCAGACAGCTTTGTGGTTATGAGCACAGAGGACACAAATCCAAGAAGCATATCTAACACTGCCCAGAAGGAGAAACACATAATATTGCCTCTCTAAACCTATTTTGGTTACAACGAGATTTAATAAAATCAAGTATAGTTGAAACAATAGCACACTAATCACCTGAAAAAGATAGTGAAGTGACAGAGACTATGCCTATGCAAAGCATACTCAAGCTCTCTCCTTCATGCCTGAAGCATTGGATAGGAAATAACAAGTTCTAGACTTATAAATCCTGCATTAATGCAATATTGCATGACCTAATAGGGATTACTATTTCCAGACCAATTCTGCCCTGTGACCCAACAATCAGAAATTTGCTCAGGATTGTCAAACTCTATCTCAGGAGAGATACCAGAGTTGTGGGTAGCATTGTGTTGAGCTGTTGGAAAAAAATTGCATTTAAATAGCATGTTTAGTGCATTCTCCTACAGAATCACCCTGACTGCAAAGTCTCAAACGTGTACAGTGAGGCAGCCACTGGTGCTCATGCAGTTCCTTGACAAGTCCAGATACTGACAGTATTCGGGACATGTTCTGTAACCATCTGGACATCATAAAACAGGGAAAGGAAATTAAATTTGAGATAGCTTGCCAACTAATTTGATCAGTTCAAAGTTAAGAGTAGCACTGCAGTACTTCCAAGAGGTGACACAGATCTGCATTACAAATTGCTTGGGTATCTTAATTTAAAAATAATAATCTGTTTTAAAAATAAGAGATGAAATCTATAAAAAACATTTGTCTTTGACTAAAAAAAAAAAAAAAACCAACAAAAAAAAAGCCACACAAACATTTTATTTGACATATAGGTGTTTGACATTTCAGTTAATGAAAAAATTTGACTTCTTTATACTACTTAAGTTTCATCATATTTTTTCAGTGTTGGGAAGACAATAGGAATCAAAAGATCAGTTATTTTTCCAGTTTTCAGTGTTTATGTTTAAGTAAGTTTGCCACATAGAATATCTTTGGCTCATGTCCTTTATCAATGTGTCTCTATGACATACCACCTCCATTCAACCAAAATACCAACCTTGGCAGACTTGGCTAGATTTTACACCTTTAATTTGCTTATCTGTTCAAAAAAATGAACAACCAAAATAAACCATAATTCAGCAAGCACCTAATAATATTACCTCTGTATTGTCTCATCTACAAACCTCTTAGCTTGAGATGATGCAAAGGTGAAATTTGACCACATATTTGGATTCTGAATGCAAGGTTCATTCATGCTTAGAAATTGATTTACCTGCATGTAAAACAACACGTAACATAACCATTGCCTATGATTGGTGATCTGTAAATTAATGTGTAGCACTTCCAGCTTTCATTTCTTATAAGAATTGCAAAATGTATGAAGACTCGTGGGGTCTTCTTGCTTGCTAGGCTGGGAATAGCCTATAATAATGTAAATATTAATTTAAAAACCCAAACAAAACAACAGATCTTTCTCCCATACTACCAAGATGATGAAGTTGATTTACAGAATAAAGAGGAAAATTCTAAAAATCATACATTTGAAGTGATGATGTTTGTCATCCCAAGTCACCATTACATGTGATGGGGCCCTCTCTCCTGGAGATGGCTGAACACCTGCCTGCCCTTGGGAAGCAGTGAATTAAATCCTTGTTTGGCTTTGCTTGCTTGCACAGCTTTTGCTTTCCCTATTAAACTGTCTTTATGTCAAACCACGATTTTTCCACCTTTCCCCAGTCCCACTGGTGGAGGAGAGAGTGAGCGACAGGTGTGAAGGTCAATTCTCCACAATCCTGTTGCTGTAAAAATCTCTCACATTTTTCCTCAGATTGTTTTCTAGAAATACTTCTCTGCAGTGTTTGGGGTTCAGCAACAGCTGAAGTTGCACAAAGAGAGAGCTAACAGAGCCAGGATATCAGAACAAAGTCTCATAAATAAATCCACAGTCCCTGAGATGCTAGCTCTGTTATGTCATGGTAAATGCAGTTTGTCTCTGGAAACTTTAAAATAAGGAGGATAGTTGGCAACAGGATAATTAATCTTTCTAGACTGTGGTTGTTTTTCCAGGACCCCAAAGCTCACTCCCAAAGTGCTCCATATAAGATTTCAGAGCACACTGAGTACTAGCCTTTTCTTCCATCTCAGTCACCTAATATTTTTATTAGGAATGCAGAGGGAAAGATAACTACTCCTGTGCTTCATACATTTTGCTGCTGACACTGAATTGAGAAGAGATGGCAAAGACCATGTCAGCAACCCTTATCATAATACAACCTTGTATTTTCTCTGCCAATACAATTCAGTTACCATGGTGCTGTCCGTGCTACTATCATTTTGATTACGTATAGTAATTTTCAAAGGAAAGGAATGTTACAGCGACCACAGTAGCACTTAGTGTTTTTCATCTTCAAAGAATATGACAGGCATCAGATAATTATTTCTCACAGCCCTTTAATTCTTTTTAGACAGGTATGGAGAGACTGTAAATAAGCCCAACCATCTAGGATTTACCATTAGAGCTGGAGCAGTCTAGTTAACACAGTATTGGCCAGTGCCAGAAAGGTTATTTTTGCTCCCATCAACAGCAAGTTGATTTTATATGGCATGTCGGAAAAACAAGGAATCATTAAGTCCTGCAAAATAATGAACTCTTGTTTTCAATCCAGTAAATCTCATAAGTAGTCTAATCTTTCAAGCCTGTGAGTGATCCTACTGACTTCAGTTTAGAAGCTTAAGCACAACTACAGACATTTTACAGGTCTGGGAATGCAAAAACAAACACTTCGAGGATGAGGATGACTGTCAGCTGAGGATGGAGGCAGAAATTGTTCTGGCACCTAATTCTAAACCTGTGATTTTAGATTGTGCCCTCTCTGTTAGCCACCCAAAAGAAAGCTTTCCAGGTCATTACCTTCCCTTTCTCCTCTCTATTTTACTGTGCAGGAAGGTAGCAGGCATATATTTGAGATGTGCACAGACCCATAGCCATATACTTTATCTCATACACTACATGCACCAGCAACTATTAAAACCTGATGGTCCTGAAAGGCTGTGAACATTACATATCTAGTAATGCACTCATTACTGCAGTGCTGTCTGAGTGGCTGGCTGCTATAAACTCACTGGTTCAAGAAGAAACATAGAGGAGTCCTGCTTCATATCTGCTGGGTTTACACGTGAACTGAAATAAAGCATCATCCCAGTGAAGCCCCGTGTAAGTGAATCTTTTTTTAGAATGTTTCTCAGAAAGCTTCTTTGGGACAGGATGGGAAAATTTTCTAAATTAATGTACATTGACCCTCAAACATGGATAAGTTTACTTACACATAAGTAGGTCTGCAAATAGCTGAAGGTTCCCCATAAATTTCACAGATCTTAGGAAAAGAAGTGACCACATAGCAATCCTTGTATCCAAAAAACCCTCCCTCCATTAACAAGCATCTTATCATCCTCTTCCTCTTTCATCTCTTTTCTCTCATTTATCTCCCTTCAATAGCAACAGTTTGCTTCAGATCTTTAGAATCCTCTGGTTTGAGCTATGCACCAGGTGGTATGAGAAGGCTGGGTGAAGGAAGAAACCAGAAAGCTTATCTTCTGCCATAAGCATTTTCTTTTATGCACATATAAAATAGAACATTCCAAGGAAGACTTACCCTCACTATAAGACTGAAATTTGCTTTATCTTAATTGCCATACAAGTGTACTATGTATCTGGTCACCCTTTGCAGCTTTCCATTCCCCATATCCTACATTTCATTGTTCCCTGCATTTCTTTCTTGAGTTCAGCCCCCTATTCCAAAATTCTTCCTTGAAATTAATGTCTTTTCTGACTTAAAAATTAATGGCTTTTCTTCCAAAACAAGGTATGATGGCTAAGAGTTTTCCCTTGGCTTGACTCAAGCTTATCATTCTGCCCAATTCCCATGCCTGTCTCTTCCTGCTTCATCATAGCTGTAGGAGCACAAATAAGGCGGACTGACAGCTGTGTCTAAGGAATGACTGATCTGCTTACCTCTATTAAACCTGAGCTGGGTATACTTGCCTTGGCATTTCTGGGAGGACAATGTAGTGATGGAGGACTATTTAATAAAAATGTGTGTCTGGGGTTCATTTCTTCAAAAGTTTACTATAGCCTTTAGTGAGAACCCCCAGCTGAACCCTGCTTTACTTGATAGGCTGCAGGGGTTCAGTTTCCCTTCTGCCCACAAATTAAGCTAAGAACTATAGGACACAAGTTCTGACCCTTTCAGGCATCCCATGAAGCCAAGTACACCTCAGACCTCCACCCAGAGGATATCTAATTTACAGTTTCCCATGTTAATAAATGTGTAAATTGTGAATCATGTGAAAGCTGAAGCCAGTAAATCAAAAGTTGTACAGATTCATATTTTATGTTCACTCTTTATCGGTTTTAGAAATTAGACTCATAGGGGATTATAGTACAAGGAAGCTTCAAGGAAAAGCTAGAGCAGTCATTAAAGGAAAATAAAGAGTATGATAACTTGAACTCTAATTCAGACATCCCCACGTGAGGAAATACTGGAGGTGACAAATCTGCCAGGGAGAATTCCTTGAATAAATAAATAATTTTTTTTCTCTGGGTCTGGTATATCTCTGGAACAGACTCAAATTTTAAGTTTCAGTGCAGTCTTCAGTCTCTTACACATTGCAGATCTACTAAAGAAATCTTCTATGCCTAAAATAGCACCATTTATTTTAAAATAATCAATGCATCAGACAGATAGAGCAACCACAGCACATTGAGCCTTGAAGAAATAGGTTAGCCTAATGTTCTACAGCCCAAGGGAAGGACAGATGATATTTATATTACCCCTGTATGTGAATAAGAACACTAAAGTTTATAAGGTTATTCCATTAACTGGATCCATCACTGGACAGCATGAAAATTGTATTACGTTTCCGGACAAGGTCTTGGGAGAATTGTAACAGGTCCATTGACGTTATTTTTGATTTTGCCTAAATTAAGTGAAGGCTTTACATTTAAAAGATTTTCATTTGGCTATAGATCAATGTTCCATTGCAAGTTTCAATTTATCCTGTCCTGTGTACTGTAAAAATTTTCCTGCTGTGATTTATGGGAATACTTAATTAGCAAATACTATGTAAGTAATTCTTTGTCCAGCAAATGTTTGTCATATAAAAACCAGTTGCAAGTTATGTACAACTACTTAATGAGACTTTCAATTGAGAATTTTTATTTCAAGATACATTAGTTGGCAAGGTATCCTCTGAAAAATACAGAGATGTTCATAATCTATGTCCTCTGGCCTCTTCCCAATCAAAACTAACACAAGGTATGACTCTGACAGTTATGACACTTGGACAAGAATCAGGAAGACAGTGGTGATATAGATGTGTTATGATCTAGTTCAAGTGTAATTCTATTGGTCCTGGAGATCCATCACTCCAGTCACAGAAAGCTTGATTACTCAACTGTAGGTTTTAATTAGCAAGAATAATAAGATATAGTCTGCCCATAAAAATGTTCCAGTCATGTTTTCTGGAGACCAAAGTGAAGGTACAATTCTCCTTCCTCTCCAACTGTTTGCTCACCTGTGGGATACTGGATTCATTGTTCTAAAGCTAAGACTCTTACCATCCCACACAATCTCCTTTGCAAGTCTACAATTGCACACAGGCAAGGGACGTCTGAAAGCACACTTCTCAAAAGGAGAGAAACAGGCAAGTCTGTGACGGACAGTTTGGCCAGGAGGCAGTGTTCTACTTCTAGATGATGAGAGTAGTAATTCTCATTACA
The DNA here is from genome assembly GCA_013397975.1 of Machaerirhynchus nigripectus. Taxonomy (NCBI): domain Eukaryota; kingdom Metazoa; phylum Chordata; class Aves; order Passeriformes; family Dicruridae; genus Machaerirhynchus; species Machaerirhynchus nigripectus. The sequence continues at coordinate 13,466 of VZRQ01011067.1, read as the reverse complement.
GCTCACTAATGATAGTCAAATCCTCACTCCTCTTCTTCTCAGCAATAACTGTCCTCCATCCTTTGTATTCCAAACCCATCCTCCAGAAGGAGCGACACTCCAAACTGCAAACATCAGTTAAAAAGCACATTTATTTAGGAGACGGATGGCCAGAGTCAGCAATATGGCTACCACTTCTAAGGCAGTTCTATTTCCCCAGTCCACTCACCTGGAAAATTGTGTAGGAAAAAAATAAAGTAAAAAAGGCATATTCTAGTCCATAAAACTGGGACTAAATTAAAAAACCTTTAACACCTGATAACCAGGTATAATTTATTTTATCATATGGATTGAACAGTTACAGGAAATCTGTTACTTCTTTAAAGAATTTAAAAGATCCTCAATTCCAAAAATAACCAGACACCAAGAAGGTAACTATCACGCAGACTCACACCTATTATCCACGGGGAAACAGAATTATAGTCAGAATATGACATGTAACACCTCTGGGACATGGGGCAGGCAAGGTCATTCTGAAATTACCACAAAGAGCCAGCATAAAGGAGGAAAAATATGAAACATTCACTCTTAGTAGCCTTGTCTTCCCTGTGAGGAGAAAAGATCTGTTGCTCATTTTGCAACTAAACTAGTTAAAATCCTAATGAATAGAAGTCAGCTTTTGCAGTTGGTGTGTGAATAAATTTTATTTTTTTAATGCATTAAACTGGGTCTTAATGTGTTGTGGTTTAACTCCAGTTGGCAGTGAAGCACCACACAGCTCCTTGATCACCTCCCTCTTGGTGAGATGGGGAAGAGAATAAGAAAGGTTAAAGTCAGAGAACTCATTGAGATAAAGATACTTTCATAGGAAATGTAAGAGCCACATCCACAAGCAAAGCAAAACAAAGAATTAATTCACCACTTCCCATGGCCAGGCCATCTCCAGGAAAAGTAAGGCTCCCTGATGTAGACAAGTTACTTGTGAAAACATATGCCATCACCTTCAACATTCCCCATTTTCCTTCTTCTTCCCCTAGCTTTATATACTGAGCATGATGCCATAAGGTCTAGAATCTCCCTTTGAACAGCTGGGATAATCTGCCCTGGCTGTGTCCCCTTCAAAAATTCCTACTCACTGGCAGGGCAGTAAGAAAAGCGGAAAAGGCTGTGACTGTACGTAAGGACTACTCAGCAGTAATTTAAAAAAAATGTTTCTGTACTATCAACCTGGCTTTCAGCAAATTCAAAATACAGACCCTTGCCAGCAATAGTGAAGAAAATTAACTCTATCCTAGCCAAAATCAGCACATAATGGTAGATAGTCTGAATGTCATGTCTACTGCAGTCTGTTTAATCTGGGACCCTAATAGTTCCAACCACCTGAAAAGGCTCAGAAAGAAATATATAACATCTACAAGAAATTTATGAATGACCTGAGATACCTACTGAGAATTTCCTGAAGGAAAGTAACCTTAAGACAGAGCAATCATCTCTGGTTCCTCTGACCCCTTCTGCACCTGTAGCCCAGGAGCACTTGGCAGAATAGCAAAAATGAGAGGCTATTGTTGTCTTGGATAATATTAAATTCAGCCAATTACCATTTGGCTTCTGAACCAAATCAATTCAGAAGATGAAAAAAAGCCCAAATTATGATATTCTTACATTCTGCTAGGCAGCACAAACACTGTTTTATTATACCTGGCCATGCAGTTTTTAAACAGTTCATCAGTTCATCAGCCTCACTGTCCATATTAAATACTGACTCTCTTTCCTGTTTTCCCTTGGCAACCATTCCCCATTCCCACAGTACACCTTCACCACCTTCTAAAATATCACTGTTCCAGTCTTACCAAATTTAGAAAATATATGCTATAAGATCTGTAAATACCATAATTTTTTTCTACTGAATATCAAATTAGCAGTGTACTGGTATGCAAGTTATACTCAATATAACTTAACTAAGTTTTTTTAACTCTTCCTATGTCAAATCAGATGTTCAGTGAATCAGAGGTAAACATATTTTCCTACATAAAATACATTTAAAGACAATAAATGAGGAAAAAAGTAAACAGTGAAATCTGACAAAGACAAAAACAATGATGGGTAAATGTCAAAATAAACTAGGGTCTTAGATACAGTCTGAAAAGTCCTGTAGGTTTCAGCTTAAATTTTATTATATTAAATGTGGTTGCTGGGGGAATTCATAAATTCTAAAGTTACAATATAAGGATGTCCATACCAAGTCCTTTGGAGCACAGAGCTGAAAGTTGTATTTCGTCATCCCTCTTGACCTTCAGCAACACCTGAAATCAATGCAGCTTTGAACACTGTCAACTGTTTTTCTGAATTAAGGTAAGACATACACGTATGGAAAATAACATCAAGTTACAGACAGGGTAAACACCATACATCACTCAAGAGAAAGTTTATCTCTGTGGGATTTTTTATTCTGCATGGCAAGAAAATTTCAGAGCTTTCTGGTGTATAGTTATATTTTAAGAGATGGACATGGGAATTTAGAAGGTCTAAATATAGGTTTATTTTACACGTAACAATAACAAAAAATAGTGTGCCATGGTGACATATTTCCATTATTTTGTTTTATTTTACTTTATAGACAGGCCATTAAGTGGTAGTATCTTATCTGAGATTGCCATCTCACAATAGAGGTAACATCAGATTATCTGATGCATGTTTGTTTGATAGTATTTTTGATAGTAGATGAGTAGTAACCTAAAACACTTGCAGAAGATGACTGAAATGCATTGGGTTCTACTGTCTCAGAATGCATTTGTGCAACAGTACGAATGAACAATATAGAATAATAAAACAGCTTACTAAATTTATTGCTGAAACATCAAGAATGACTGGTAGGACATCCGATGTGTTACAAACGCTTAAGGCACTTTATGGTCTCTTTCACATAACAGCAATTAAGAATGTGGTCTTGTTTGCTTCTTTGTGGATGAGGAGTACATTATTCTTGTGCAATTGTTCTATCTTAGGTAGAGCCTTGAAACATTCTAAGAAACCTGAAAGTATGAAAAACCAATTTCGTCACAGCCAGGCTATATACCACAGCAACCTAAATATGAAGCTGAGGGACTATTAATTTAACTGCATTTCAAACACCTGAATTAGCTGGCTAATGTAACAGGCTAATCTCCTAATGAAGTTAGAGAGGTATAAAACCTTCAGTGTTTATTGGAGAGATTAATTCAGGGTACTTCCCTTTCTTTAGCCATCAATTTCAGGAATCTACTAAACTAGACCCAACTGGATTCTTACCCAGATGTTTAAATCTAGACAATATACATACGTATTAAACCTTTGACCTGTATTAGAATCTCAACTCCTTCAACTGCTAAAAATATTGAATTAGTGGCAGGAATTAATTATAATAATAGATCATCTGGAATGCTAAACTAACAGAGAAACATAATTACCTTCATTTCAAGACATTCCAAGCCAATGAGCTAACCCTTATATTAAGGGTTAATAAGCCAATCCCTTATTTCAGATTAGTACCTTCCCAGCTAGGCTCTTTTGCAAACATCCCACCTTCTCTTAGGAAATGAGATGAAGTAAAATTATTTTGAGTAATAATAGTAATAATAATAATAATAATAATAATAGAAAAAGATGTATTTCTGTTTTATTTCTCATTGGTTTTCTTATTTGTTTTCCAGTATCAAAACTTATCATTTTAGGCTGAACGTTTAAAGTCATTCCAGCATTTCCATAACCTGCAAAGTACTTCACATTTTAATCTCAGTTGGCTTCATAAATTCCATATCCCTACATTAAATAATAAATGTAGTCAAAGAGCAGTTATTATAACAAATGGGACATTTGACACTGGTCTCTATACAGGTTTTTTTGTGATGCCTCAAGCAGTTCTGCATGTTGTACATCACAATATGTAAGTGATCATTTAAGTGTTCAGTGTGATTGATGGTTAATTAAAGCTTCTCACAGCAACCGGTCACAGTAACTTTGCAGTGCTGATAAATACCCAACGGTCTGGTTGTCCTTTCTTTTCTAATTATATTACCCCTGTTCTTTTATGAAAGTTATCAGGTGCCACTAAATGAGTACCTGTATTTTTATGACATGCAAATAGAAGTAATATTGTGCTGATAGATCCGCTGAGCTTTACTTTGCTGTGGATGTATACAAATGGTTTCGTAAAACCTTTTTAAGAAGGGATTTTTTAGTGCCTGTGTAAACTCATTGTGTGCTGTTTAATGAAGAAGTGTAAGAATACAAATAACATTATGGTCTTATTAATCTCTGGCTAGGAAGTGAATTGCTTTAAGGATTTTAGGGATTTCAACAGACTATATTTTTTTAATGTACTTGAAGCATATTTATATCCTGAATGTACTTTTTTAGTAATCTCTACTGCTAACTTATCTCATCATAAATTAGCAGCATAACATTTAACCTGTGAAGACAGGTCCTTTGTTTAATTACTATTACAAAAATTCTTGCTCTCTGCTTTTTTTATTTTATTCTTTATTCCAAGCAACTAAGAAAAACCTTTAAACCTGTGCTGAGTCCTTGAGATCAGCTGAAGTATACCACTGAATTTAGAATCCTCTTATATCCAAACTCAAAGTCAAGCAATTGTTTCACTGTTAATAAGTAAACAGAACATTTCCATGAACTTCATTATACTTCTCAATTATGGACTTAGTCTTTAAGAATAATACAGTCATGAAAGTCAAGTTAAAAATGCCATGGAAATCACTTTGGCTTCTTCTGATCAACAGGTTTTTTTACTGATCCTCATTTAGAGACTTTTACTCATTTGAGAGGTAAGTTTTTCACCTGAGTTTGTTTTTGTGTATAAGATATTCTCTGAACAACAATATTCGTCCAAAGTATGGTAAAATTTAAAAACTAAAACAAGATATGACATCAGAAGGAAGAGAAACATGACCAATGCTACAGTGGACTTGTGAACGTGTTCATGCACATATTGTCAGTTAATATCAAAGGCAATAAATAGAAATAAAGAATGTCCCTTAAATGCACTAAGTAGCTGCCACCTGCTTTAAATAAGTCGTTTTCTCTGGAGGTCAAATAAAAAAGTAAAAAACCCACAAAAATACATATAGCACTGGATGTACAAAAGTGGAATGGACAAAGGCTGCTCAAAAGCTTGAGAAATGCTTTCCACTCTAATTCAGGTCTTGTTCTGAAATAACAGGACTTTGTTCAGCTTTTGTTTTACCTACCTGTCAACTTAGGAGCAACATGAAGCCCTTTACCTGCTGCACTGGAAAGGCTTCCTTAAAAAGAGCAATTTATTGTTGTCTTCTTTAGCCATAACATTGTCAACTGTTCAATTATTTTCGGACAAAGCAATTCCTAATTGAATTTGTTCCAACAATTTTAAATTGCTCTACTAATTACAGATACAACTAAAAAATACACTCTAGGCTCAAGCTCTTCCTATTCTGTGCAGTCAGAAAATGTATTTGCAGAATCATTAATAAATACTATTTTAATGGTAATTTTACTGCTACAAATTCAACTTAGCATGTCTTTATTGACCCAGGTCTTCAAACAATGCAAAAGACCTTAGATCCCAGTAAAATTAATCAAGTTATGGCAATTGCTAAACAAAATGAATAACTTGTTTTGTGTTTTAGCTGTAATATTTTTGCTATCAAATAATTTCTCTGTCATGGGTGCAGATGACATTTTGACCTTTTTTTTTTGCCTTTAGTGAGAATGAAACCTTCAAAAAGAGGGAGCAATAATTGGGCTCACAAATGGTTTATGCATAACTGATTTCATATCACTTCATTTATATATAGACATGGGTTAAGTCTAAAGAAGCAATAAACACATACACATGTAAAATCACTTGTTTGCTTTCGGGCTTATCCGTGGGGATCTAAGGCTGGTTTCTTTGGACAGTCCCAAAAACCAGGACATTCAGGGTAGTCTCCTAGTTTGCAATTCACATTGGTGAAGCAGGATCCTGCTTTGAATCTATCTCTAGAGGAGAAATTGTGCCTGCATCAACTCCCAAACCTAAAGTGAGATCTCTGAAATATATAGTTAGTCCTGAAAATACACCTGGCTTTCATATAACCGTGACAATGTACAAATCCATGGTATATCTGCTTCTTCAATATCATGTGCGGTTCTGGCTCTTCCCTCCTTCTATATCTCAAGAACTTAGAGATAAGCAAAGAGATGGATTGTCTTACCTACACTGAATGCTTGAGTGAATTTGATCTCTGCAGCCTGGAAAAAAAAAAAGGCTGGAAGATGTGGTAAAATTTTATAAAATTAAGTAACAAGTAAAAAGAGTTGGACAGGGTTCAGTTAAACACTGTATTTCAAAACAAGATAGGGGGTAGTAAGCTAAGCCAAGAGGAGTCAGGCTCTGAACAGCTGGTTGAATTGTGGAACTCCTTGCCAAACCATATTTGATTCCTTGTTTCAAAAGAGGCCCTCGGGAAACCTGAAAAGGTCATGGAAGACTGATCCACAGCAGGTTGCTAAATACCCAGCTAAGATGTTCATTCATATCAAGAGTCCATGACCTGAAAATAGAGGAAGGCTGGAAAGACATAATGTAAGAATAAAATAGAATCATAGAATCACTGAGGTTAAAAAAAGACCTTTAGGAACATTGAATCTAACTGTAAAGCTAACAATGCCCAGTCCAGCACTAAACCATGTCTCTTAGGTGTCACATCTACATGCCCTTTGAACACCACTAAGGTGACTCAAGCATTTCCCTGGCCTATGTGCACCAATGCTTGAGAACCCTTTTCATGGGGACGTTTTTCCTGATATCCAATCTAAACCTCGCTTAGTGAAATTTGAGGCCATTTCTTCTTGTCCTACTGCTTGTTACTGTGTAGAAGAGATTGACCTTTTTCTGGCTACAGCCTCCTTTCAGGCAGTTGTAGAGTGATAAGGTCCCCCCTGAGCCTCCTGTTCTCCAGGCTAAACACCCCCAACTCCCTCAGCCACTCCTCACAGGACTTGTGCTCCAAAACCCTCACCAGCTCTGTTGCCGTTCTTTGGACATGATCCAGTACCTCAATGTCCTTCTTGGAGTGAGGGGCCCAGAAATGAACACAAGATTTGAGTTGCGGCCTCACCAGTGCCAAGTAGAGGTGGCCAATCACTTTCTATACTCTTTCCTAGGCCTTCACATTTGATCACTGAGACAGAATATTAATTTATTTGGATATGTGACTCAGTATAGGCATTCTTATACTTTATTGCTAGTGTGCATGAACCTGAAGTAGCAATTCACTACTTTTCATCTATTCCAAACATTTTGCATGGGAAGATGAAATATGAAAAAGGGCTAACTTTCACTATTTCATTAACGCTTCTTATTTTTTCATTATGGATTAATTTCAGTCTAACAAGAAAGAATTGCATTAACTGCCTCATTTTCAACTTCAAATAGAACAAATAGATTAAATCTATAGTGCACTGTCTCCTGTTATAGCTTCTACTTAGCACAGTTCTGATTTTTCTTTTGAATTCATATATAATCAGCTAAGGAAAAGACCCAGA
>VZRQ01011066.1:790957-845353 GCA_013397975.1 Machaerirhynchus nigripectus | reverse complement strand
GCTTTCTGTTTTCTACTCATTGCTCTGTCACTTGTTTCAGAAAAGCATAACCTCCTGGTAAAATTTACAGGCATAGTATGCATTTTAGTGTTTATTTACTTTAAAATGAGGCTAGTTAGCATGTATGGGGTTCTGCACTGGGATTTTATTGTGTTTTTTCTTCCAAAGAGGATATTTACCTGCTCCAGAAATGCAAATCTTCATGTCAATCAATGTGACTAACATATGTCTGTCAAAGTCAATGATTTCATCAGTTGCTGATGTGGTTCACAGTTGCTAAGTGTGCTAATTCAAGGTACAGTACTTAGGTGAGGCAGAGTTTCTTGCAGAAAGTCTACATCTGGTTGAGCTTAGCCTTTTTTTCTTCATGTAATTCTAGGACTTGAGCCTCCGAAGGACAAAACAATTATACAAGAGGAGCTGCGCAAAATCTCCCTGCCTCTCTACAGCATCCTTTCTGCCCTCACAATCTTAGGAATGATAATGGCCAGTGCTTTCTTGTTCTTCAACATCAAAAACAGAAATCAGAAGTAAGACATTCATGTTACTTCTATCACAAATTGTTTAGTATTTAATGTCATGTTTGTAGAACCAGTCTTGCATATGTATCTATCTACATAGATATGTAAGGAAAATTTAAAACTGTGAAAAGATGGTGTTTTAGAACTATTTAATTGAAATCACTGGGTAATATATTCACATTGAAACAGACTGTATTTAAGTTCTTTTATACTGTCTGAAAAGTGTAATTTTCTAATTTATGTTTGACTGTCTGCTAGTAACATTAACCCTAGCTAATTAATCCATCAGCAAAAGAGGAGGTCTTTTTACCAAGCATTCAAAAACCTGAAACAATGCTAGACTTTATAAAACAGCAAATACTGTGCATGCCTGTAGATTTCATGGAGTTCTAGCAGAGTTATCTGTTTGCCTGGTTACAAAAAGCTCTTCTTTATTGCTCTTGTAGCCTAGCAGTAATCTTTTCCTCTTTAATGCACTATCACCTTTTGTCCATAGACTAATAAAGATGTCCAGTCCCTACATGAACAACCTTATTATCCTTGGAGGGATGCTTTCTTATGCATCTATTTTTCTTTTTGGTCTTGATGGATCCTTTGTCTCCGAAAAGACATTTGAGACGCTTTGCACAGTAAGTAATTCCATATATTCTAGTTGAATTCAAGTCGAATTCAGTCTTACAGGAAACTCTGTGAAGAGTGCAAACAGAAAAGTTCAGTAGTTGGATGTGTCATTCCATTAAATCACTGATTCTCGTAGTTCTTTCCTGGGATATTTTCTGGGACCAAATTCTAAAGCATGCACAAAACTTCATTATTGTGCTGGTGGTTGTTGTTGTTGTTGATGTCATTATTATTGTTATTGTTATTGTTGTTATTATTATTATTATAGAAAGCTTCAGATGCATTGGGATTTGACCTCAGACTGAAGGGGTAGATGTATATTCCTGTTTTGAAATCGTATTTATGAAGATGATTTCCTAAAGGTTGCGTTGATAGCATGACAACTTGTAATACCTGTAAAGCTACTGTGTTTTCTTTATACATTCCATATTATTTTGAACTACATGGCTGCTGCTTGTCTAGATCTCTTTAGTCAGCCTCTTTGATTCTCCCAAGACTTCTACTACTATTTTGAGGCTACGCTATAAATTCTCACAAGCCTAGATCCATATAGCATACATTCTAGTTAAATCAAAACGAGCAACTCTGAAACCAAACTAGTATGTCCATCTAGAAACTTGTAATGTCCTAATTGTTCAGTGTAATATGCACTTACTCCAACTTACAGAGGCTTTTTCAAAGAAAGGGAAAGGGCAAGAACTTCACTGCAAGTATGCTCCTTCCAGAAGCAGTATGAAACAGCATTTTAATTTATCCCATATATCTTCTCAAAAGATTCTAAGACTCTGCTTGACCTGTTGTCTAAAAATATCAGGTTTACTCAGGAGTTACCTTCACTATTGTTTTGATTCTTCTTCATGTCTCTAGAAAGTTGCAGTTCACAGCACCTTTTGTTTTTAGGAGTCTGAATTTCTGCTGTCATGACTGGCAAGAGAGGAATTTTACTTCAAGGTGGATGCCTAAAGCCAAGCTTACTGAAAGTTGGATGCCTAAAGCTAGTTGCTGCAGATACAGTATGTCAACTGAAGCCCTCCATACTGGCTAGAACCATTACAGAAGTGAAACACCATGTGACCTGTTGAGTTAGACCATTTCAAAACCCTGGAGATTCTGTAGCACATGCCAAGATGGACTAGAAGATATACCATAGGTGAATGTACAGGATTGCCTGAGGAAAGTCTTACCTTCCTTAGCTGGGCCTGGACACAGCTGTATTTTAGACACAAACTTTAGCAGCAAAGGAAAGGACAAGGAAAGAATATCCAATCTTCCTACAACTAGAGCTCTGGTTCTCAATACAGCTAGTAGAAAGAGGTGCCTTAAAGATTTGAAAAGGATGATCCTGTTCACCTCTCCCAAACTAGTCTACAACTCTATTAATACAGTGGGGCCAATAAGAAGTGGAAGAAGACAACATCCATTTTTTATCCAGGAATTATGCACTTTTTTATGAAACAGCTTCTGATGGAGCAGAAGTGCCATTAGGAAGCTAGTTGTTGATTTCAATACCCATTCATTTCTCATCCTCCATTGCAGAAGGATCTAGTGGCAGGGGATGCAGTTTTTAAGTCCTGATGTCTGCTCAACCTTGAGGGGCTTGTATCCAGAGCTCCTGAGTTCACTGCCAGGCTGCAGGCCATCGTATGACTGGGATACAACCCTCCTCTGGAAGCAGCCATGCACTGCTGAACAGAAGGAAAGTGGGAGCCAGAGGTACTTACCGGCATCTAGCTGTTCTAGGAAACAGATTTCCAACCAAATGTAGCTGTATAAGACTAAATTTGAGTCCTTCTTTACATATGAAACAGCTCAGTCTTAACTCTGAAAAATGAACCAACATCCAAAATCCTGTCCCTCTGAGCTAGAACTTTTGTTCTATCTGATTTTTCTTTAATCTGCCTCTCAAAATGGAATCACTACTCTCATATTCTAAATGCAACAAAATTTAACTGTGGGCTGCTCATTTCGTCTAACCTTACGTACCTCTTCCTTTTATTCCGATTTGTAGCTGTCACATTATGTTAGGTCTGTTTGTCTGCCATCGAGGGATAGATCTGCATTTGAGTAAAACACCTACTTGACTTAGGTGACCAATAAAAGAAAGGGTTGGGGGAGAATGCTGTGTCCTAAAGCCAAACTTTGATTAAGAAATATCACCACGTGCCTTAAGCAGACTTTTTTTTTTTTTTTACGTACTTAAATCTTGTATAAACAGAGCAGAGTCTGAGATTTCTTCCCAATCTTGGCTTTCCAGGTTTTCAGTCCAGAAGCATTTCTGGCTGTTTTCCTGTGCATGGCTACTGATATATCTTATGAATCCCAGCTCTGTCAGCAATTAGTACTACAGTCACAGATGCAACAAATCGTTCAATAATCACTGATAGGGAAGGTTTTTCCAACTTCCTACTCATTAAAACAATTCTTACAAAATTTATCCTCCAACTGTATTTTTTTTTAATGGGACAGCTTATGTTTCTCTTAGACATCATCTCTACGTGGCTACCATTGACTGTGGCAATGCACTTTTATTGTATCTAGAAAACTCTGAATTAATGCTGGGAAATTCATAAATAGAGGCAAACCCACTTACCTGTTGAATAACTCTTCTCTCTCTCCTCCTCTCCTCAAAACATCCACCAAGTTCTGGGCACAGAGTATACGTTTGGCTCCGTGTCATGAACATCCCGATTTCCGTGTGGGCAATATGCTTAGTGGTTTCATAAGGTCTGCTAACAGATACCAGTGCTTATAGGATCAGGCCAGGACAAATCTCTCTTCATCATCCATCTCCCTGGAAATGCATGGTTTTGATTAGTCATTCTAGCCATGAGAGATTAGTTTAAAATTCCCATTTTATTTCAGACTGCGGCTTAGTCTTTAAAAAAAACCCGTTACAATTGAGAATGATCATAAAAAGCCATTGAGGCAAGTCATTGAAGTGTAACAATTGTATCTCAGACACAGAGAAGAGCCATGTCAATGAAGGGAGACATTTTTTTGGAAGGGAAGTAAAAATTTTCATTCAAGTTTTATAAGCACATGCAAAGCTCTAAAGCTGTCATTAGTGTTATCCCCTATCTAAGCCAAATAATCACCCTCGTTGTCTTCTGTGTTTCAGAAGTGATTAGATCTCACCAGGGTAGCAGTATATACACAATAGCCAGTGTACTTAATTAGGTATGTTATATATGGGCTCTGTTTAAGTTTCTGACAATTTTTGGCAGCACTTAAAAGAGGTCCTTAGAACTTCTCTTTACTAAGGTGCTCCTGCCACAGGAAGGGGATTGGAAATAGGTGCTCTTTAAAGTATCTTACAATCCAGGCCATTCTATTATTCTATACTCACAAATTCAGGAAAAATGGTTTCCAAATTGTAGGTATTACATTCAACTCTGTTGGGTTTGTTTCCTCTAGAGCATTTTGTTTGTAGTGCTGTTTGGAGGGTGAAATGCTTTGCAACCTCAGCTATTTTTTCACTTTTCTACAGTTTATGTCTATATGTGACATATGCCTTATGCTGTATTTCCTCCTAATTTGTCTCAAACTGAGACACTGTAATATTCCCAGGACACTGAAACAGGATCCAAAATTACACCTGTAACACCTAAGAGTTTCAAAGGATTTATTTGATATGTTGTACTACCACTTTCCACTCTGTAAGGCACTCAGTGTAGGAGGATGTGGACTATAAGTCATTATGCTGAAACATAGAAACAGGTGTTAAATGTAATTAAGAGTCAGCAAAGCACTTTAAACATACAGCCAAATAATTTGCTGAATAAAGGTACTGTATTAGTCTTTAAAATTATATAATGTTGACTCTGTGACAGAGGGATAGAGTGGGTAATTGGTTCCCAAACACACTCATTTTTATCTTGGTATGCCCATTTTCTATGGAAAAGTAATCAAGTATATTTAAATACATAATATTTCTGTGTTTTCACAGTCAGAACTCATAATAGCAAATGTAGCATAATTTATTTCCATGTCAGAATTAGAGATTAAGTATCATGTTTTACAGCTCCAGTTATATGGAATTAAAATGATCCAGAGCAGTGAGTTCTGAGAAAGTGGTCAGTGTGTTATTATTGAACCATTAGATCATGTCTTACTTAGTAACAACTTTATTGGTTGCACAGAACAAGAAAAAGCGATACAATATTTCGTTACATGCATAGGTATGCCAAAGTACCAAGTGTTTCAGATATGAGAGAGAGAGAGAATGAGAATGATTTATCTTTGTTTTTAATCTCAGAAGTACCATGGTNAAAAAAAAAAAATTAGAAAGGAAGATGTTAGAAGTAAGGGTGTGAAATGAGATGTGATGCCAACTGGAAAAATGCAAGCAAGTGGAAACATATTTGAAAGCATTCATTATGTGGAAGAGAGAGACTCAAAATTAGCAATGCTAGTGACATATCCTATGAACAGAGTTTAAGGTGGCATACTAAATAGAGATACTTAAAATAGAGAGAATATTAGATCAGATCATAACGTTTAGACTTCTGTAATACATTCCACTGAGAATTTCATGATTTACATTTGAGTAATGTCTTTGCAAGTTGGAACTGCTATGGGATGAAAGACTACTATGGTCCTGAGGATGACCATAATCTTCTCCGTTATGCATCTTCCTCAAATAAGTAAATCCAATTATTAAGTTGGGGCTGAGGATGTTGTAAGTATTCCATGTGGCATTCACCCATAGTTCCACAAAAAGAGGCCTGGTTCATTAGGTATTAGTAGAGAGAACAGCTCTTCTCAGTCGTGGTTGTTCTGATGTGTAGCAGGACTTCCTCCTGGGGAGTGTGCTGCACTGGGTCATTGTAGTGATTGGGAAGGGAAAAATATCTTTTGTGAATAACTGAATATAGGATTCATGTTTTGTTAGGAGATACCTATTCTGCAGATGGAAATCGCCTTTCAATATCCTTTACACTACAAAGTGTTCTGAAAAAGTGTCACATAAAATATAAGAGGATCCAAGTCTCGCAATTTACATAGGCACTAAAATGAAGCATGCTATATCTTGTTCATCTCATTAGTTAGCATGGTTTATATGCAGATGTTCTGTGATTTCAGGTGATCTCACTGAGCCTGGTCAATGTTTTGGCATGGATAAAGCAAAAAAAGTTGTGAAGGTTTTTGCACACTGCAGACTGTGCTCAGGCTCTCAGATTTCAGTTGGTTGGTTGGATGCTCTCAGTCATGATATAGGCATTTGGAAACAGTCTTTGTACAGAAAGAAGAAACCAAACAGTGGGGTGGGATGGAGAGACAGAAAGAGAGGAGAGAGTACAGATATCAATTTGTCAGACCACTGACAAAGTCCAGCTCCCTACTGCAGTGTGTGTGTGACTACCCAGAATTCGTGTGTTTTTCAGTCAAACATCTTGAGGACATGTACATTCATGGCAACAGTAGATGTCACTGGCTTTGTATCTTCTCAAAGGTGCATTTTAAAATGTGACCTTTAAATGTATCCAGATATTCAGAAGCACTTAGTGTTTTCAACTAGTATTACTCCTAATTATGGGTCATGAACACTTTTGACTCTGTGTCTTGCAACAGTGTGAAAGGCAGGTTTTGTTCTTTTTTGGCTGGTTTTTTTATATTCTAATGTCTGCCATGCTGAGAGAACAGGTAGGCAAAGTGGAACTCCATGGTCCACATTTTGCCTTATTTAGGGAAACCCCGGACCTCTGCAGGGTGGGGATTGCAGGGTGATATAAGACTGGAGAGACATCCTGGAAAACACATCAGAGACTGATAGACTGCAGTGAGGAACACACAGGAAAAGACAGTTTTGAACTGTTATGGAATAGGTTCCTTGGGATGGAAGCAGGCCCCCCAGAGTGAGCCGGATTGTGGGCAATTTGCTAAAACTCTGAAAGCTGGCTGAGAGCTGCTCTTAAAGGAGGGACTTGCTTCTAATGGTAAAGCAGGGAAAGGGAGAAGATGTATGAACCTCCTGTCTATTTATTTTTCTCTGCTTTGTCTTCGCTTGTCACTTTGCATTTTCTCTGTTTAACCAGTTTTGAGGCAACAGACTGAGAGGAAAACATCTGGGCAGCACCACCACTAAAGCTGTGGTTTTCTCTGTGAGCAAGATCTACTTGGACTAGACCTTGTGCTACCAAATAGCATCTGGCCTTGATACTTGGATAGTAGTTGATGATGTGGTCCTTATTCATGCCCTTTATGCTCTTCAGGCATTGCGCAAAACTCAGGGGTTTGTTTTGGTTTGTTGTGGGGTTGTTTGTTTGGGTTTTGTTTGTTTGGGTTTTTTTTTGGGGGGGGGGATGTTTCCTGTCTGTAGACTTTATATTTGCCTAATTCTTTTGCTCAAATTGTTTAGTTTTGGCCAGGAATTTAAAAGAAAATCCAACAGACAGACAGTCAACTTCTATTGAACTGCAAAAGGATTTAGACCTCTAATCTATTTCTTTGTCTCTGGAAACCAAAGCCTTTGTTTGTGTTTTTCATCTGGCCTTTTTAATTTTGTGTGTATTCTTCAGTTTATTTCCTACTTAATTGTTTAGCTGTTAATTTTAATCTCCCTTTTCTGTATAATCACTTCCGTAATTGTTCTCACTGTCGTTCAGATTGATCTCACTCCTATTTAATTCAACAGGAGTTCTGTTACTGAGTTTAACATGAGCCTGATCAGCTTCTATTTTAGTAAATGACATTTTCTTGAGGGTAAAGAAAAAAGACAAAAGTTATAAGGCTGAATAGATCCTAGAAACAAAATTATGTCATCTACTGAGGCAAATACACCACAACCTTGCCAGGGATTTATTAACGTAATATTTTTAGAATGTTTTCCTCTCCTTCAGTAGAAACAGCAAAGCCCCCTTATAAAAGCAGGAGAAAGGATAACATCTTTTACACTACCCATAGATTAACTCTTAAAAATGTTCTAAAGGATATTAAGAAATCACTGCAGGAGATCTCACAGCATGCAGTGAACCTCTGTATTTAATTTATGTGAAAACAGCAGGATTCAATTCTCTAACATTATTCCCACTTACGTTTTACAGGAATCTGTGCCAGTGCTGCACAAATTCTAAAAATGAGTTAAAAGAAATAAAAATTTGTCCAAAATCTCTGATATAAATGAAAAAAGTATAATTGAAAGGGATGAACTCGTTCTTTGGGGTCCGCTTGTACTCACACTGTCAATTTTGTCATCATTAATACAAGTAGAATTATAACCCAGTGAAAACTTGTTGAGATGACACATTTTTGTTAATCACAATTATCCATTATGTCCCCAGTTTTCCAAGAAAAATATAAGGTGTTTAATTTTCAACTCATGAGTACTCCACAGAAATCAATGCAATTGTCCACTTAAAGACAATTGTGCTCTCCAGGGCTAAATACACAGCATGGTTTATTCTCACATTTGTTTCTTTTAAGTCCTAAATTTAGTACTGAGATGCCCCCAAGCTGCTCAGCAGTAATGTTCAGCTGCAGCCTAACCCTGTGGGCACTGCAGCTTCTACCCAGGGCGTTTGTAGAGCTGGCTCATTATTGATACTCCTTAAGTGAATCAATCTGGGTCTCATAAACAAAGCTGGAGAGTGGAGTGTCAAGTCCTACAAAAGAAAGACTTGCAAGTTTTATTAAAAAAAAAAAAACATCTTCAGATGGGAAAAAGTATGTTTACAAGAATCTTAAACCTGAGTGATTCCTCTGAAGAAATATAACCTAAATGTTTTACTAACTGAAGAAGGAATTCTTAAAGAACCAAGCAGTTTCACTATCCCATTCAAATAACTGTTATTTAAAACAAAAAGTCACCTAGAGAAGTCTTAAGAAGTTCAAAGCTTTTGACACAACACATGAAGGTTCTTTGTGCTATTTGGGTTTCTTTATTCTTCATTCTGAGTCTTTAATCCCATCTTCTTTTTGTAGCTTGATATTGACAAACTGGATTAACATAGAGTTAACAAAGCTGCAACATGAAAAAGAGAGTGTGTAGTGTATTCAGTTCACTGAATACACTACACAGTTCAGTTCAGGTGGTTATTTTTTTTCCTTCAATTTAACAAAGCAGTAAAATGCATCACTTCCTTGATCAACTACATTTGAAACTGCTATTACAGTTTTCATGAACTCAATACCTTCCCAGGCATTCCTTGCCAAATCATAACAGTGTGGTCTTCTGAATGCATAAGCAGTGGTGGTCAAATATAGGAAAATAATGGAACTTCTTGAAAAATTAAACTTCTAACTTTTCATGTATTCAGTTCATTTCCCAAGATAACCTAATTTTATAATGTCATATAGAATTGTAATTATATTAAAATAAGATATTTAAAATCAATTCAAATAATATTGTTGTTTATCTGAAAGTTATCACTACCTAAAGTATTGGTTTTACTAATAATGAGTGGTAATATCAGGTAACATTTATGTCTGTTACACAGATATATAAATAGTAACCACTTCACCATTCCTGTAATGAGATGATGGGAGAGGTGCAGATAGATTTGTGTGAAGATGTCAAATAGCAGCATAGACTAGCCAGATAAAGCTCAAGGTTGAGAGGAAATAGGATTGAATTTTAAGTAATTTAGTATAAGGTTGTTAACCTATCCGTGCTTATTATGTGGTAGAAAAATTGCCTTCCTTGAAAAAATAAGAAGTGTTTAGCACCTTATGGATAGGTTAAAAACAGAGGGGTTTTACTGCCGAAGTAAAATAAAAAGTAATGCTCCTACAAGATGTAAGGAGCATCTTGTTCATAGATGCAGTGACTCTTTAGCTGAACCTTTCAATATTCGTTTAAAGATTAATATTTGACAAAGGTAGGGGTTTTTTTGTTTGTTTTAAAAAAAAAGTCATATCTCTTTCAAGTCTGGAACATTAGCAGAAAGATCTCTTTCTTTGTGGAGAGACTTCCATTGTTTACTGTTTGTCAGCTGTGTTATCCACCAGATAAATGATTCCTACTTCTTTTAGTTATCACAGTAAGAGCGACTATCAAGTAATTTATAAAAAGCACATATTCCTACATGAAATTCTCAAAAAGAGACCCTAAGCCAAAGTAGTCTAGTATGTAAAAAGAAAAGAGACACAGGAAATTCAATTTTACTGTGTAGGAATACTTGATTATTGTTTACCAAATTGTATAATTTCCTTTGACACTTGCATGTTGTCTTTGAATTATAGAAAACAAAATATTTGAAGGACATACTCAAATAGTCAGCACATCTTATTAAAATAAAAAAGTAACCAAGAAGTATAAGCAGATAATTGAAAATATACCCTAAAATAATTGAAGGCATCAAGAATTTTGTAATGAAAAAATGATGTTTCAGGTTTGTATCTAGCTAGGAACAGGTATTTGAACACAAGTTCTTGTCTACTAAAGACACATTTTCTTGCTTTTTCGGTGGGTGCTGAGGGAAGGGTGATTTTCTTTAGCTTCTGGTGAAACACATCATTATAAGCTTCCAACATGAGAGAATTACAAATCTATAACATCATAGTCATGCTCTTAAATTGCTGATATTTTTATCACATTCTTTCAAATGAGAATGATGTGGAGGTATAATACATTTAAGAATATAAATGAGCAGATCTAAGAATTTCAGAGACTTTTGCTGTTTTCTAAATTTTTCATTTTGCCAGCTGCATTAATGAATTATAGCAGACATATTTGAGGTCATTTTCTTCAAAATTAAAAATTTATTTTCATCTGAAACTTACCATCTCCTTCTTAGCAACAATGATCTCATTTTGACAAAACCCTGGTATATTTAAGCTAGAATGTTTCTGATACAGACAGTAGTTATGTTAGTCTAATATGCACAATCCCAATCAGGAATACATAAAACTTTTTGAATCAAACATGCTAGAAATAACATTTTTCTGAATATTGAGTTAGAAACATATTATGAGCATAATTGAATTTATTACTATTCCCAAGAGACAATTACTGTTTCAGTGAGAACAAAACAGAGTCTTATTAGAGACAAGAAAATACCATGTATCTGTTTGCCAAATATACCACTAAGCTGTACACAAAAGATCTCAATACTTATTAATAGCAGCAAAAGGACTGAATGCTAAGTATGGTTATTAATGTGAAGTCAAAAAAAAAAAGTAACTGGCTAGTGTGAACACATTGATATGAAATGTATTTTTTAAATCCCTCAGAATTGATCTAACTGTGGTTTTATTGAAGCGTAATGTAGGATAGTGGTTAATGAGCAAAAACCTGAAAAATATTGAATGTAAAAATAAAACTTTGCTGGCATAAATATCTATTCTTTGTTGTTGTTGTTGTTGTTTTGTTTGCTTAGGGGTTTCGTTTTCAATATCGCATTCAAGAATATCACAAAGTGGCAAAACTCCTCTAGTTTGAATCTAATCACAATTGTTTTACTGGTTTTATTAATAACGAGATTAACCAGCCACGAGTGAACTCTACATTCAGGGTCGTTATCAGCAATGCAACAGATAAACCACAACATTAGGTGCCACTAAGTTGTTAGTATGTACATACAGATATCTAAACAGTCTTCTATACACAATGGCAACATTTTCTAATGTTAAGACTCATGGTGTTGTGCGTACTTTTCATAGAATCCTAGAATGGTTTGGGTCAGAAGGTACCTTAAATATCATCTAGTTCCAATTCCATGGCCATGGGCACCCATTAGACCAGGCTGCTCAAAGCCAAATCCAACCTGGCCTTGAACACTTCCAGAGACGGGACATCCACAACTTTGGGCAACCTGTTCCACTGCCTCACAAATCTCATAGTGAAGAGCAATTTCTCTCTTACTAATTCACCATTATGGACCACATGTATCTTATTTATTTATTTTAAGGATCTGCAGTAATTTTATTGCGTTATCAATGTTTTTTGAATGAGTATATATTTTTTTTTCTTTTTCCTGCCTTTATACCTAGTCAGTAATCACTATTAAAAATCAGAATCTCTTTTCCACAGAAAGTTTCATGGAAAAAGATCATGTTTTGAATACAAAAATGGAAATTCTGGAAAAGTTTGGAAAGGCAAAAAATAGCATGTATTTAGATATAAAATATTTAGATTATTCCTAAGGTTTATCTTGATGTCAAGTTTTGAATCTTACTAGAACACCTAGTTTCTTATCAATATGCATATCCTGAAATTACAAATTAAAAATCACAAACCCTCCAGAAGTTAGATGTGAAACTAGGCTGGTTTCTAATGAAAAGCATTGCCTTTAGGTTCTCTAAAGAATATTTCCCGAATGCTTTCTTAGAACATCCTAGTTCCTCAAAATCAGGTTGGTTTTTTATATCACAAAACAGCTCTATTGGCCAAGCATGCGTGGTCAACATGGCCTAAAGAAGGCTGGCTTTCCCTTTTTCTAGCTTTCCTTTCCCTGTATTTAGCCATTGTTTCTCCCTGTTTTTTCAGTCTGCAAGGTACAGTACTTTGGTTTTTTACTTCTTTGTTCAATTTTGTGCAGTCTCCCATTTTATGAGCTGGTCCATGTGGAGTCTCTAGATGGAGGATGAGATTACTCCTCCTCCTCATGATTTCTCAGGATCTCAGATTCAACGATTGGCTTCCAGCTCCATGCTGTGCCTCTCACATGGTCTTCTACCTGCTATGTTCTGTAGCCTCTGATCCATCCTTGGGAAGAAAATGGCCTGTTCAGGGCAAAAAAAGCTTTCAAATAGCCAAACCTGCATGGTAATGAAAACAGAAACTTTCAAGGAACTAGAGAGGGTTTTGCAGAGCTTACTGCAACTCTGAATGTCACTGTCCTAGCTCAAACCTAGTCTGAAAGCAAGGGCCTGTGTACAAGATGCTATGGGCAGGGGGGAATTGCAGAAAAAGCTTTTTTAATCTAAGTTCTGTCCTTCTTGGTCAATTTGAAGCTTTTTTTTAAAAAATAAAAAATAGAACTTAGTCTAATTTTTACGCTAAAGACATACATTCTATTTTAGTTTTAAAATCTTCTTGTTTTTTTTCTGGAAAACTCACTCTCAGGAAAATGTCTAGATAGGTCTATGTCAAAGCTATGGCCAGCTCAGGGTCTTACTGCACTATTGTTCTGTGCAAGCTCACCACCTCCTTTTTCTTATGCCCCATTTGCAGGTATTATCACTGACCTTAGGTCTTGTTCCTGAGGCTTGCCCACCAAGACCATGTTCCTGTTTTGCTGTTTACTCCCACAGCATAATTTAAAATCTGTTGTTCTTATCTTTCCAGAATGCTCAGGTTTTTCATTGAGTGATGCGTATCTCACATAGTACAATCTTTTCTTATTTAGTCTGAATTACATCTCTATTTCTCTGTTCATTTCTGTTCAAAATGTTGCTGTTAATATTAGCTCCCTGAGTGCTTTTTATAGTCTGTCTCTTGAGTTCCTCCACTGGTTCTTTCCTCTATCTGCAATGACAATAAAAGTGAAAAAAAAAAAAAAAAGCAGAATATTACAAGTGATTTATGGGTTTATAGATGAAAGAGACTGTTAATTCAGCATCCAGATTTGTTTTAGTTGGAGAGGGAATGGACAGAGGACTAAAAAAGCAAGTAAGCAATGAATGAGGAATTCTGAAATATCATCACTTTTGTGAACTTCTTCAGATTTTTTTTTTCCTCAGGGTCTTGACAAACAAGTGGCTGAAATTTTGATATCTAAATAACTTTGTCTTTTTTATGTATATACATTTTTAGGTCCGAACATGGATTCTTACAGTGGGATACACAACTGCATTTGGAGCAATGTTTGCAAAAACGTGGAGAGTCCATGCAATTTTCAAAAACGTAAAAATGAAGAAAAAGGTGAGGGGAAATAGATTCTTTTCTTGTTGCCCTGTTAATACAGTTTTCTAATTGTTTTCCTACCTGTTCTGGATGGCCATAGCCATGCTGACTGTTCATGTGTCACATTCAAAGATCCTGAATAGTGTGATGTTAGGGCTTTTTGGTTTCTTCTTTTGTCTCTGAGTGTTGTAGTCAAGCATCAGCCCTCTGGTCTTCATAATAAGAGGTGGACAGTGGAGTGGGCTGTAAAATGTCAAAGTGAATTAGGATCCCTGCTCCCTCTTAGTATGTCACTTCAGCATCCAGAGGTCTCCTTCTGGTAGATTCACAGCTTTTATGAAATGTTTTCTGATTATGTCTGTCTGAGACACAGGTGTTACATACAGATTTCTCATGGATTGGTAGGAGGAGGCAAGAGAAAGTGCTGCTTATAGCTTCCTATTTCTAATTTTCATTGAAATTGCCTAAGTTCAATATTGATCAGAACTGAACCACAGTAGTTGTCTCCGTCATTTTTGGTAGAGCACATTTTCTGTAAAGGGTTAGGCTCAGCTTAGGAGTATTGCAGCACTTCATGATATTTTTCCCATGAAGCTTCTTTTCATACATGAAGTACTTTTTATCAGATGGTTTTAGTTAAAAATTGGAAAAACACTGAATAGAAAGCATTTTGCTGGTAAAAACATTAAGATAAATGTGCATGAAACAGAAAAACAAAATTAATATTTTTATAGAGTGAGCAGAAGTGCCAAATGCAGTTCCTGTGTGCAGCTGAATAGTCATGTTCTAGTATCCAATAAAGACTCATATATAGCCAAATTAAGTAGAATAATGGTCCAAAACCATGTCAGATTCCTCTGTTTCCCTCTATGTGGGGTCATGGAGGAGCTCTATTATTAATTTTTTTTTCTTAGCACTATGTTATTTTTTCCACAATTGCAATGTATAGGGAGTCTCATTCCCTTAAAAGGATTGGACTTTGGATGGACAGGGAGAGGGTTAACTTAGTTTTTAAGAGGATTTATGTCTGAGGTTATTAAGGAATTACATGCTGTGTCTGGAACTGGATCTATTACTCTGGCACCCTAACAACACAACCACCTAGTACTTCCTCCTCCTATTTGGTCATGTCAGGTTTGGTCAAATATTTGATTATCATCATTGTAAAATATAGTGATGAGTAAATACAAAATATCTTAAAACTAACTGAAATTATAAAAAATTTCAATATCAAATCCAGGATACTCGGGGTATCTGGAAACCACCCTTTCTGCACCTGTGCAAAGAGCCCACTGTATCATATCAGTTTATCGAACCAGAGTCTTATATTTATAGCTATTTTTCAAGGATCTTACACTTCCTATATTAAAGTTTTTTAACCAAACATGAGCCGGCATGTTACCTTCCTGAGAAATGAAATTTTGTATTGCAAACGTTTTCAGCTGTATTGGTACAAATCTTTTTAAATTAGTGAAGTTACACAAGACACTGACAGTCTAACACATAAAAGCATTTACTTCATAACCTTTATTATCCTCAGAATTTTATAATTTCTCCAAGACATACTATTTCAAATAGGAGTGAACTGCAGTGGACTGTCACTGAGCTTCTGCTTCATTTTTTTTTAAACATTACATTTTAGATCTTCAAGTTGCTACTCAGTATTAAATTTTACTGTTAATTAAACATAATCCTTTATTAATTCTTTATTTCCACTGTTCTTCAAGGGGCTCATCAACAACTACAAATTGCAATTGTTTATGCATAGCTGGATGTTAAAATTTATTTAAGATCAGTTAAAAAGATGCTGACCAGTATAAGGGAGATAAACTTTCAGACATCTGGATGATGACCAATGGGCTACTTTCCTCTGCATGATACTGGAAACATCAAGGCTATTAGCCCACCATATTCAATATACTGGAATTAATTCAATAACACATTCTGTTCTGTAAACTTTAAAGAATTCTTTATTTAGATATCCCCCTCCTAATCACAAGCATGAATCATGAAGTACAACAGTTTTCTTAATGTAAAACAAATCAGCTATCCATGATGAGTGTTTACTAGTCATATATTCTCTGTCTTTGCTTTGCCAGGATAGATAAAAGTGTTTTTAGGAGTTGACTGGAAAACATTCCATTCTTTACTTATGCCTTGCAAAAATGACATTTCCATTTTCTGCAGATGTAATTTACAGCCAAAGTATTTTCTATCTATGGATGCACAGAAAATAGAAATTTTCGCAAACAATATCTAAACTGACAAATGCACAAATGTAGCGCTGCATGAAAAAGGACAGTAATGTTTTCTGAATTAGTTGTGCCAGGACAGAGCAGACTGGCATTACAATCAGAGGAGTACGAAGTTCCAAAATTATTTAAGTACTGTGGATCCTCTTCATTTGTGATCGCTTCAGTTACTACCCGTGTATAAGTATGACACTAAAATCTGTATGACCTTTAGGCATGCCACCTTTGCCTGTCAGCCTCAATATTTTCATCAGGAAAATGTTTCCCAACAGTGAAATTTCTTCACAGGGTGAAAGAATCTCTGTGTGGCTTTTGAAAATATTGGTTAATTAATTTTGTTAAAGTGGGTGTTAAGTAAGGGGGAGAATATGATGAGTAAATCTGTTTATCTTCATCAGATAGGCCAAGCTTGTTTCTGTGTGTTTATTGTACACTTTAGCATACAATGTTGCTTTTTGAAGATATAAGTGGATATCTGAGTGTCATAAAATTCACAGAATTTTAAATAATAATAATAATAATAATACACGCCATATTAGTACAGTGGAGAGTGGAACTAAGTGAGTTAAAGTGTATTGAATTAGTTGAAGATTCCTGTTAACTGCTGTTTTTAAAGCTTTCAAAAGTCTATTTATTTTCACCCTTTTATATATCCACTCCTCTGTTACTGGAAATTAATAAACAATAAAATTCAGAATACACTCATTCTGTTATCAGACTACTAAGGACAAATTTTGCAAAATTCCCAGAGCTCTGTTACCATCTTTGATCTTGCTAGGGCTCAAAGGAAGCAAATTAAAAATGCATTAATTTTAGCTGGATCTGAAACAGAGGGGTGCAAGGGAATCAATTTTTGTCAAATGGAAATGGCAAAATCAGTAGGGGGAAATAAATTATTTTTGAGTTTTGAAGACGTTAGTGGAAATAATGGAAAGTGGAATAGAATTAGTATTAAAAATAACTGTAACAGTTATAGTTGAGGTCCAATTCTGGCTTTCATACATCCCCTTTCTGTTGTTTTGGACTGCAGAATGTCTTCTGGTCAGACAGAGGTGGGGACTGGTTTTTTGTTTCCCTTGGCAGCAGGAGGGCTGGCAGTGGATAAGAGGAGAGAGAGGAGAATATCAGTGCAGGAGAGCATGTGCTGTCCTGGGGAAGCTTTAGCTAGCTGAACCATTTACAGAAGCCAGCCCTTCTGGTAAATTTAGAAGGATGAGAAGCTGTCTATTTTGATGGGATCTGCACTATCTTGGGTTTTTGGGGGTGTTGAAACCGTCCTGCACAGTGACTGCTCCTGCACAACTCCTGCATGCCAAATAAAGCCCATCCACTTTTGATAAATACTAGAATAGCAAGCAACTAAAATCAGTGGTATTTAAAGCCTCCATACATTTTAGAAATTCTGCTCCTACAAAGACAAGCATTTGGCCATTTGTAGATGGCTACACTAAAGCATGAAGATGATCTAGGTCACAATGTTGCCTTGTTGCATTTGCTGTATTTGAAAGTATAATACGTCTCTGTTGATGCTGCAATGATAATCTTGTCTTACCCTTAACAGAGTACATTCTGGCTTTGTCTATTTGGACTTAATTCTTCAACTGTGGCACCAGAGAAGGGATGTTTTATCTTCAGTTTTCACTGAAAAAATATCACTGTACTCAGTTATTACTACTGCTGTAGACTTCTGGTGGCATATGTCTTTATGCTGACAAAGTTGTTATAAGATAAATACCAAATATAATGACAAAAGAGACGTATAACAGCCTCTTTAATTGAGGCTTGTGCTGTGATAGTTTTGCCAAAATTATTCTACTCCTTCATAATAATTCATAAGCTTTTCTCTATATTGGTAATGTCACAGGGTAAGAAAGCTACAACTAACCAGAACAGACAAAAATGACTTATCAGTCTAACGTGACTTAGCTATGCCTGTCAGACTGCCATCTGGCAGACTTGTTTTCATCCATTTGACCTACTAGGTCCTTATAAGAGTACTGAAGAGAGCTGGGGTCTTCATGCCTTGCAGGGATGGGTAGGAGCTTGTACAGATTACGTTGTTGGCAGTAGGATGGGGAAGGGAGGCTGGCAGTGCAAGGGAACTTCAGGGCCAAGAGATCGGGAGCACGAAAGACAGTGAAGAGGAGAAATCAAGTTTGCTGTTAATGACTTCAACAGAGAAGCCTGTCCAGATTAAAAAATATTAGGAAAATATTGGGATTATATACTGGGAGAAGATATTGAAGAGGGAGACTGAATTTGGATTAAAATTCCCTTGGAAACTAAGTTTCAAAGACAGGAAAGACAGGAAAGTCTGTAAGAAGTGATCAAGAAAGCTGATTATGATAGAATGCAGAGCCTGAGTATGGTATTTAAGTGGCAAACCGTAATTGAAGGACTAAATATGGTTTAAAATTAGATTAAGATTGAAATTTAGAGGCAGAATGGGAGGCCTGGAAAGTAGGGATGTAGTCTGGGAAAGAAAAGCAGGAATGAGAAAGGAGAAAGAGGCAAGAAAGAAGTTGAAATTAGGACTGGCTGAAATGATTGCACAAGAAGTGTGGGCAGAGCATAAAATTTGAACACAGGATTTTTGAATTTTACTGTTCTTTTTTCTATTACTATGTATCTATAAAACCTACAGGCAAAATATGTGCCTTGTCTTCTTGTTATGCAGTTGTACAGCTCCTGATAGCTACTAGTGACTATTTTAGCTCAAGCTGATGAGGTGTGCAAAGATGTAAAGGCTCCTCTTGCTGATGCGTGCAGGTCTCTCTGTAATTGAATTCTCTTTCCATTTTCTTTATGAAGAATGGGCTCATGAAAACGATAAAAGTTTTATGTTGTGGCTAAAAAGTCAATAATTGAAAAACTACAGCTTCCTAGGATCTCTACAATGTACATTTCTTCCCCTTTGTGGATTATTAGGGCACCAGTGAAGCCTTAGCTTTCTACAGGATGCCACTGCCATGGAGCAAATGCAGTGAGTCTGCTTTGGGCAGGCAATAGGACTGTGCAGTAAAAGAGACAGGTTTATGTTACAATCTTTTACATTTAAACCAGAAAAAATGCATAATGAAAAAGGCAGTAGGAGTTTTGAGAAAGGTGGGCTCATGTATAAGAAAGTTAAATGCCAAATGAAGAAAAATAACTACTTTCCAGAATTATTTATTACGCTGTAGAAATCTTTCTGAACATATATTTCAGAAATTATTTTTTTGTTTCCTTGTTACTGAGAAGCAAATTTATTGCCTGAGTGAAGCAGCGCAGGAATTCTCAGACATTTTAGCTCACTGCCTTCACACTCCATTTTTTAACACAAATCTGGCCACCCCAACTCCATACTTTGTATATTCAGTGGTTTGTAAACCATTGGTTCATAGAAATCTGGGAGGGGTACGACACCATCCAGGCTCTTTCTGGGGATCAGGGCACGTGGGCTACTCTGAGCAGTCCCCTGTCCTCATCCCCCAGGTCGGGGTGGGCAGCAGCTGGCTATGTGCTCCTACCCTGCAGGCTGCCAGCTGGAGGGAAGCTGCCAGTTCCTGTGATTGCACCTGGGGGGGCGGGGGGAGGGAAACAGGGAGAAGAAAGCAGCTGGAGGCTACACAGTTATGAGTTCATGTGCTGCTGTCTTCTCTTCTCAGCTTGTGTCTCTTGATTGCTATCCCCATCCCTCACTTGAAAACCTCTGTGAGAAAGATTGTAGAATGAGTGTAATCTCTAGCTATAAACTTTTTGGTAATTTTTTCAAGCCATATATGGAATTTAGAATTTATTATAATCTATATTTTTTTCTCACTAAAGTCCTGAAAAGATTTTAAAAAAATTACCCATTATCTTAATCTTTTAAAAATAGATGAAACAAAGTTCTTCACCTTACATTGACAGAGGGTTTAGGTCAGAACCTCACAGGCCACATCTCATTTATTCACTTAAATCCCATGTAGATGTAGTTCTGAATAAGCATAAATGTAGTTTGTGTTATCTAATCAGTTCTTTCTGAAAATTCTGTTATAGAATATTTTTTCAGGTCAGTTTTCAGACTGTAAATATTTATACTTTTCCAGGACTTTTTTTTCAATCTAACTAGAGCTTTTTGTGTGTATAACAAAAAGTTATATGATGGATTTCCCCTAGGATACACGTATATTCTACAAAATATATGTGAGAGATCATAAGTCTGGAAAAGAGATGTGTCAAGATCCAAAAATTTGCTTTGGGTAACCATACCAACAGTATAACAATCTATTACAGACCATCTGCTGAAAATGAACCAGCATATGGATACCTAAAGAAACGTTCAGTGTTATTGTTCAGTCTTTGAGAGTAACAAAGAAGACAGCGGTTTGAAATTTGAATATGTTTAGGATTTTTTTTTCGTTATGAATATTTACCACTGGATCGAGTAATCTTTGATACTTACAGTGCTGCGTGAACTATTCAGGTATGGCTTCATGGTTTATAAATATACAGATACAGTTCTTCCTAAAATGATATAAGTAGAAACCAAATTAGTTTGATTTTTTTTTTTCCCAAACAGCTACAACTATAAATTTTAAGTTCAAAACTTTAAAAATAGTCAGTGTAACCTTAGAGTCCAAACTTAGATGTAAAATAAGCATCCTGGTTTTCACAAGAGTTGATCAGCCAAAATGCCAACCAAGGAACAACAGGAATCACATTTCTAAAATTTACATTCATATAAATATGGAATGTGGAGCTAAATCTCAAGCTCCTGTCACAGAAAGAAGCTGAGCTAATGAACTGTACATCTAGGAGAAAAAATCTGCTTTTGAAGTAATTTATGTATGGAAATTTCTGCATGGAACAGTTTGATAAGGCTAAACCTCAGAAGTGACAAAAACAACAAAAATTCTATGTGAAATATAAGTGCTCATAAATGGTGCTACAACCATAATTTCTATGTATTATGAGACTATTGGATGACTGAGAAATAAAGAACATGTCGCTATACAGTATGAGGCAATTTATTCCTGAATAGCTTGAAATTGGATTGTAAATGTAATCAAGTGCATTGATGTTCCCAGCTATTTGGTAACGATGTAGTATGCTTCCCCACAGAATTTTTCATTAAGGAAAATATTAAAGCCTAGGTAGTTTAATGTTATATCAAACAAAATCAGAATATTTCTTCCAGAACACTCAAATCCTTCATGCACCTTTTTTTCCCCTGAAGATTTGGGTTCCTTTTAACACCAAAGATGAGAATTCACAGCTCTCATAGAAGTTCCTTTACGTTTATGGCCCATGTGATCTTGGGCTTAACAAGAGCAT
The DNA here is from genome assembly GCA_013397975.1 of Machaerirhynchus nigripectus. Classification (NCBI taxonomy): domain Eukaryota; kingdom Metazoa; phylum Chordata; class Aves; order Passeriformes; family Dicruridae; genus Machaerirhynchus; species Machaerirhynchus nigripectus. The sequence goes on along the minus strand of VZRQ01011066.1, from coordinate 823,877 downwards.
TTCTCTCAAAGGTGAATTTGACCTGCTGTGTTGGTGGTATATGCGGGTCTCTCAAGGCAGCACGTCTTGCTTTACTTACGGTTGTGAGCAGAAGTTAACACAATGTTGAGGCTTGTTTCTAAGAGTCTTCTCCAGAACACCAGCAAGAATGGTTGGTTCTAACACTGCTAAGTTGGCTTTCTTAGTGTGCTATTTTTAGACTAAAATGGTTTTTATTTTTGTCCTTTCAAAAGAGTTTTGTGAAAAATAGTCATTTGATATCACTCTGTGTTCTCGTTATGGTTGGATTAGCAAAGTTACTAAAACAATTGCCTCCTCAATTCTCTAGTGCACTGTAGTAATAACTGAGGCTCAGGCTTTCAAAAATGAGGATTTTTATAACTTTTTTTTAACCCATCATGTAATCTCTCTCTATCTCTAACCTCTGAAAAGTTTCTATCTTCTGCTTCCCTGAGGGATCATCACCACTAGGATGTTCCCACTTTCTTTTATATGAGTTGGAGAGGAGGAAAGCTGTCTTCTACTCAGATAGCTTCTCCTGGCAGCAGGGCATAGAGTCAACACATCCACATTTGCAATACCATTACTGGGAGGGTGAGTCTGCCCAATGGTGCAATTATCCTAAACAGGAGTCACCAAAGAAGACACATCTTAGAAATATGTGCTTTAGCAGGCTAGTGACTGTAGCTATTGAATTCTCAAAACCAAGGTTTTTGATCATATCCAATTGTCCATTATTGTCAGGAGTACCACACACTCCTCTATCCTGGAAGGTAGTCATCAAGTTCTTAGACTACAGGTGTCACAGTAGATCCTCACGGGAAACAGAAATGTATTTTTTAAAATTTTTAAGTAGTTATACAAATCTTTCATGAAATCAGCCAAAATGCCTCTAAGAGAACAAAGCTTAGTGTTTTACTCCCAGTGACTTACTGGCCAAAACTCCTTACTACTCTGACCCATGTTTTTTAAAATGTTAGCATTCACTCATTAAAAGTAATGTAACTGCAGTTTGAGATATTGCCAATACCAATCATAGAATCTTTTATAGGAAGTACTTATAATAGCTGTTGAAAAAATCGTTGCGGAATTATTGGGAACAATGCATAATGTGTTTTCAATAGTCCTTTTTTCTCATTCCATTACACAATAAAAATCAAGAATGTATTACAGTATAGTTCTCTAAAATATTAATGGGTCTAATAACTCTAAAATAGAATCTCCCTCAGCCCACATACAGTAAAGTTCACCCACCCACCACTGACTTTGCATCAGCAACCCCGTGGCACCCTCCCACCTGTGCCAACCCACTTAACACAGGAGAGCAAGCCAAAGGTGTCCCTTAACCATCCTGAGAGAAATGAAAGGGCAGTTTATGCAATGGTGAGAGTATCTTGAAGGCAGGTTCACCAGTGGCTTTATGGTCCCTTTTGCAGGCTCTCAGACTGTACAGTTTTTTTCTGTGCACACTCTATTTTCTTTCCCCTCCAGTTCAGAGGGAGGACTCCGATCAGCAGGATTTCTGTATATACCAGGGAGAGGAATATTTGGTTTCAGATTTCTGAGGGCTTTTATAATTGATGTCAGTGATATTCATTTAATTGAGTAAGGTCTGGGAAGCTTCAGAGAGGGATCCTTGAAAGAGAGTTTCTCTCTACAGATTCCATCCCTGGAGTCTGGGGAAGAGACAACTGAAAAAAAAAGTTAATTAATAACATTAAGTGTTTATCCATCTAGTGCCAGAAGGCAAGGGTCTGCTCTGTCAGCTAGACTAGAAAGGGTTGATCTACATAAGAGAAACAGAATTGCCTTCTTAAACAGAAAAAACCCCTACATTCTATATGAAAAAGAAAATATATATATTTATCTCAAAACCTAGGAATAAATGAAAAAGCACTCCCAGCCTTTCTATGTTTCTATGAACTCAATTAAAAACTCAACAAACAAACAAACCAACCACAAAGATTTAGCTAACGTAGCTCTAATTTAAAGATATTTTATTCTGACAAAGGGAGGTGACCTGGTAACAAGGAAAGTAACTCTGAAGAAGTAAAGGAGTAAATTAACCCTTCAGTCATGCTGGAAAGCTATTTGTGGAATTCACAGAGTACAAATCTAATGCTGCATCCTGGAGAAAACAGTAAGTCTTCATATGCAAGACTCTTTCTTCCTGGTTTGGAATGGAGTTCAGCTTTAAGGTCTATGTCATAAACATTTTCAGAGTTGGTTTCTAGTAAGGTAAGAAATAACACAAGATTTTCCCTACCCGTAACTATAAAAAACAAACCTAATTTTTAATTACTGTTGATTGCCAAATTGCCAGGTGATCCACAAACTGGTGGATGATAGGGTCCTCCAGGACACACTGGATATGCTTTAAAAATCAAATGAAAAAAGCCCAACAAAAGGTTTGTGCAATAGTAGCCAAATGGACAGTTGAAGTTATGGTGGCAGGTGGTACAGCCTGTGACAGTTCTAGAAAATCCTCAAGAGTTTCCATGAGCAGAAACTTTATCCCAGAGCTTTAGACAGATTTTATATCTCCTGTGATCAGATGGCAAGGTCTGTGAAGAGTAAGGACTTTGATCTTTCTTCATGGTCACAAGTCTTCAGAATGATTTTCATTTGCTCATACAGAGATGTTGCTGAGAAGAAAATGGCCTACCAGCTTTTGTTCTGAGTGAATTTGTTTTGAGGACAGATCGCTTCATACCCAGATATATAGTCCAGACTGGTGGCAATGGCATTTACAACAGTGTGCAGATCTGCCAGGATAAGACAGATTCACCTATCCAATCACAGATGGTAGAAAATATGACTCACAGGTGCTGCTGTGTGAGAGCTTGGCTTCAGCAAGGATTCAGGAGCACTTGCAAAAATGGATTTTATTAGCTACCATGTATTTCTCTAGGTTGATTTACTGTATGCTAGAAGGAAAATGAAAAGGGAGAAAATGAGGACCTTCCTCTTAAAGAAGAATTACATTTTTGATTGTGACGAGCTTCAGTTGCTCGTGACTTTCTTTTGTCAGACAGAGAATTGGTTGTATTCACAAGATCTGAGTCAAGACTCCTTCAGTGCATCTGGTGTTTCCCAAGGAGTGAATGTACTGAACTTAAGGAGTTCTAGTGGGTGGGAGTGATGGCTGGGGAGAGGAAAAGCTGGGCTTCCTGCAGGTGGCAGGGGGAGAGCAGCAAGCCTTTTAGAAGTGCTGTTAGTGATATACCAGTGGCATTTCTCAGGGGAAGTCTCTTTTAGGACAAGCTGCTAATAACTGGCAGAAGTGAAAAATAATTGACCCTCAGTGTTTAGTTCTGAAAGCTAGCATTCTGGTGGAGAATTCTGCTTCAGAGCTGTATTCCAGCAGTGGTTTTGCCAAGGACGGACCAGTGCCATGATGGGTATGGGAGGCAGCCCCAGGTGCCCTGGATTCAGCCTTCTCACCCTGCAGCAGCACCAGTAGCACTGTGTTTTAAAGAGCTCATCACAGGAGTGCAGGTCACCTAGGTTATCTTATGGGCTTTCTTTTGCTGGCCTTCCTCCTGGCTGTCTGGCAGAAGTAAGGGATGAATAATACCCACTGCCAGTGACAGCTGCTGTTATACAACTTCCCTTCTGTCCAGAAAAGGGCAGAGTAATGCAGGAAAAACTACTCCAAGAGGTATCCAAGGAAGAGCTCCACTGTTAGCTGTATTCTACTTTTTTTTTCTAATAACTACCTGTCCAAAAAAATGTTACCAAATTTACAAGTGAAGTAAAATACTGATCTGCAGTAGTGTGAGGTCAGCTTCAAATGAAAGAGGTACAAGAGCAAGGAGAAGTGGTGTGATCACATTAGCAAAGTGATCATGAGTAGGAAGTTATTTATTTTAATCCTGTGAGTGGATTATCAGTATTACTGGTTTTAAAAATACCCTTTCACTCTTTTGCTTCTGGCATTGCGGTATCAGTGTGATTAATATTGCCAGGGGTTGGTAAATCTGCATACAATGCAACCTTACTTTCAATATGAGTATAGTCCATACAAATATGGAAGACATTGGGCTGCTTACCCATCCAAGGTAAAATATGCACTATTTTCTTTAGAAAGATAAGATATTTGGGGGTTTTTTTTCAAGGAACCTTTTGGCTTAGGAGAGCAGAGAGAGACTTTTCTGGCAAGATGCTTTCACATACCTTTAATTTTGTCAAATGCGTATTTTTAGTTCAAGTTAATTGTCTTCACCTCCACTTGGGGGGTGGGGAGTGAGGAAGGGAGATATGTTTCAGACACTAATTTTTCTGACCCTAAGTTGTACCCAAAATAGGTGGGATGAATTGTCTTTTAAAGGCTTCTGTCCCTGCCCATTGGCTACTGAGAAAGGCTAAACACATAACAGTTCAACAGCCAACCTCGGTAAAATAAACTCAATCAGTCAAAAACACCAACTAAAATATGCCAATACAATAAATTCCCTAGCCATTTAAGAGGGAGGAAAAGAAATTTGAATTGAGGTGTCTACATTTCATCTAATTGTTTTCTTGTTTTCTCTTCCATGTCTCCACTCATATTAGGAGCAGTAGTAGGTATGTTTCACCCAAGGCCTTTGTAGGCATTAGAAAAGAGATTAAAAAACCCATGGGCTGTTTTAACAAAGGATAACCTGTTCCTTTTCAGCTTTGATTGCCACAGCTAAAAGGTCAGACTTAGTTCTGTTTTCCCAAAGAATACAAGGGACCAAGCTATGTCTGAGAATCTTTGCTTAATATATGCTTTCGTTATCTCTGATGAGATGGATGTACTGCTCCATTACTGCCACAAACATGTGGAAAGCATCATTTTCCAGTCCTTTATGGTGATGGTAGCTACATGGATTTACATAACGGGTCTCAGGAAATGAAAATAAAGTATTGGGTCCTTTAGCTCATTCTGATTTTTAGCCTTTATTTTACTCTTAGTTTATTCCAAATTATCTATAAAATAAAGCAGCAGATTAACAAAAAGTGGCGCACAATGTTGCCGAAACATCTTTTAAAATAAAAAATGTATCACACCAAGCAATATGAAAACCAGACTTCCTAAAGTTCTTCTTACATTATTTCAAATTTTCTTCATTTTTATCATTTCCTTCAGCTTGATAAGAATTGAATGCAAATACAATTTATTCTACGCAAGAATACTAACCTTGCCTCTATTAAGATTAGCTGAGACTTCTGGCTTTTTAATGCATTTTCAAAATCCTAATAATTTCATCAAATTGAACTGAAATAATCATAACTTTATTAAGCTTCTCAGGCTTAATATTTTTTAATACTTCATTTGGATTAAATCAACTGTTTCCAAGAATGAAAACTTGGAAAAAAATATGTGGGTTTGTCCATGTTAAAGTAATTTGGCAACAACTTCTGGCTATTGGATGAGTGTTCTTAGTAATAGAGGTACATATTAGTTAAGAAACCATGACTATAGACTCAAGAGCACTGAAATAAAATTAAGCCTGATATTTCAACATGCTTACAACTTTACAACTGAAATAATGTAATTGCAGTGTATTTTTTCTGTGTTGCTATATGTACAACAGTAGAAATTACATAGGGATTGCATGCAGTTATAAAAGACTCTTAATACATGGTTTGGCTTGTTATTTTTATCAGCAACCCTTGGGGTTTTTTTTTAACCTAAGCCCCAAGCAAAATTAAAAGCATGTTTTACACTGGATGTGCATTAAAGCCTCTGACCTTTGTAATCTAGAAAAAATTCATCATTCCGTTCCATTCCCTGGATAACAGAGGCAAATATTAATCACACAGACTCACAAAACCTCCAAAATAAACTTTTGATACCGTCTGTGTTTTACACATCCAAGAGGTTATGAAGAAGTGAGCACTAAATCTTAGAGAAAACTACCTCAATTTTTCCACATTTGCATGCATAAACACAGGAGTGGCTCCCTAGAATATATTTTTCTCATTTTCCAGGAGTTAATATTAAACCTGGATTTCAGTATTAATGTTTAAGGGTCCTCCCAAAGTCTTTTTAGAAGTTCAAAAGCACTTCAGATACTTCTAATAACTGTAAAATGAATTAAAATAATTTGTCTTGCTTTCATCTTTCTATATTTCTTTTCTTTGTTCATTGTTAAAAGCCTTTATTATTAGCAACCTGTGTTTTTCTCCCTATATAGGAATAAAGCTGTACAGGGTTTATCTATGGCTCATGGGAATCTCCCTGCTTCTTTTTCTTTTTTTTTTTTTTTTGTCTCTCCAGATCATTAAAGACCAGAAGCTACTGGGGATAGTTGGAGGGATGCTACTGATTGATCTTTGCATCCTGATTTGCTGGCAGGTTGTGGATCCTTTGAGGAGGACAGTGGAAAAGTATAACATGGAGGTATGTCCTCAAGCCCAAGTAATACTCATGGTTGCATATCAGTATCTACAGCTTTCCATTAAGATCAAGCTAAAGATGCACTAGGTAAAATGAAAGCAAGTAAGCTGCGTATTTTGGGGGAGGAAGGGTTCCGGTTTTTCAAACTAAATAGAAAAGAAACAACTGCAACTAAAAGAAATTGTGTATGTAGTCGCAGGTGCCACATTTCTGTCACTTGTGAGAGATTTTATTTGCAAGGGTTGTAAACACAGGAGAGTCCTCTGCTAAGACTCTCTATTAGAGTCTTTTGCAATAAATAATAGATTATCAGAACCCATTAGTGGATTTGAGTAAGAGCTCATTCACGATAAGTGCAGGAGAGGTCACTGCTTAGACTGCATTCTTTGTGGAGATGGTCAGGAATTATGTTACCTACCGCTATATTTATTTTCAGTAATTTTATGTTCATGCCCCCATACTGATTGTTCCTCTTTTAATAAAGGTCACATGAGCAATTTTGACAGGCAGGAGGTAATAGCTTAATGCCTGCTATAGACCCTTTCTATCGCTCTGGTTGGTTTCTAGAAGTGGAGATGAAATAGAGCTTTCCGGACAAACTGACAGCAAGAAACATAGCAACAACAACTCATACCTAAGAAAAAAACACCTACCTGTATGTAGATTTGCAGTGTTTGAGAGTTTATTGCCTCCAATATCTGAAAACTCCATTGTATGAGGACAATTTAGAAGTGTTAGTCTCTTCTCCAGTACTTGGCAGTAAGAAAAAGAACAGTAGTTATCTCTTCTGGTGTTAATATTTGCAAGAAAAGATATACTATTTTACTCCACTGCTTTTACTTTGTTCTTACTTTGCAGTGTAGCTCTGGAACTTTATTAGGAGAAGATTTTACTTTTTATTTGAGTATAATTTGTAGAAGATACCCTAGAACAATATGCCTCTTAAACTGCAAGGGATGCCTTTGAAGAAATAATTTTAAGAGTCTGAGAAGATTTCTCTCAGTCATTCCCTAGAGTCTGAAGGACTCCCCAGCTAATACAGTTGTCAATAAAAGATTGAAAATGTAACTGAAATTTGTCTTCTGGAGACACTTCTGGTCTATGTGTGTATAGCTTGAAGCCATAGCAGCTTGTTGAGAGCCTTGTTTACTTCATTTTGCTCCAGCTGTATGGTAACCGATATTTCAGTTGTCAGTATTCTTAACAGTTTCTCTGCTCATCTAAACCCAAGCATATTATGACAAATAGTTGCAAAATACAATTAAAATAATCTCAGATAGAAGGAATTTTACTTTTTACTTTAGTTATAACTAAAGATCCTGATATCTACTAGATTCACTTGAGTAAAATGTTCCTAGACAGCAGCAGTAACTGTGAAGTTAAACCATAAATACCAAATATTTGAAAAATAATGTTTATTGTAGTTTTAAATTATTGCAATTTCCATCTGAACTTTTCAGTGTATATTCTTTGATCATCTAATGTATAACAATAAAAACTTAGTGTGTTTTTTCCATATTTGGGGCTTTCCAGACCATGGGGCTGCACACCAGTTGCCTGAACTTTGTATAAGAACTGAAATTCTCCTGGAATTACATAAGCCCATGCAAAGTGACATTCCCTGAATGACACATGATAATGTTTAATATTTTGATCCCTCAGCATAGAATTGACTTGAACTTACTGTTAGAGCTCTTAGCTACTACTGTAAGTTGCACAGAACATTTTTTAAGCTAATGGATTTAGGGTGGGAAGGAAATAAAAGTATTGTGCTAGCAAATATAATCATTAAACTATTGTATGTACATAAAATATGTTATTATAAAAGCAGTGAGGTGAACTGCAATTTGCTTTCCTGAAGCACACCTCTTCAGATCTCAAAAACTTCTGTGTAAAAGTAAATGACAATTGTCTTTGCTGCTATTACTGTTATTATTATTATTGTTAATGTTGTTGCTGTTGTTGTTTTTAATTTTTAGGTTTTTAACGTGCAATGATGAATTCTTTAGTTGAGTTTGAGAACAAATTATCTTTTCTGTGTTTGAAAAATAGTTACCACATAGTAAACACTACTGGTGGCAAGTTTCTGTTTTATTTCAGGAATATTTTGTAGTGGATATTTCTTGTCCCACTTGATTCTGCGAAATAATTTTAAAGGGATTATTTCTGTCAGTTAATGTTAATCCAAGTCACAAATATTAAACTAAATGTAGGCTCCAAAGTCATGAATGCAATCACTCATTCTAGCTAATGAACCATTCGAGTTCTGTTTATGAATACTCCACAGCTTCCTACGTGATAGTTCTGCATTTGGCTTCTATCAGGTGGCCCTCTGTTAGTTGTGTCTTCATAAACACATCACTCAAACGAACCAAAACAAGAAGCCTAAAGACTTGTAATGTCCTGTGCTCTTTGCTATTATTCACAAAATAGTTCATTTCAATGGAAGAACAGCAGTAAATTATCAAGAACTTTTTAAAGAGATCTTAAACCCGGAACTTAAAAATCCAGGCTCCTTTTCTGGAGTTTTTTGCAAAGCCCATGCAATCCATGCATTATAAACTGAGGACAGGCAGTCTAAATCTAAAAATACAAAGGGAAGTGAAGGCATTTGTGGAGACTCTCCGCCCCTTACAGAAGGCAGAAATTGTATGGCATGTTGGGTCTTTCAGTTTTGAGACTGGTTTCTGGCATCCTGACCCCATAGATACAGTTTCTCTAGGAAAAGCACAGCTATGGCTGCCATAAGACACCATGTTAGAAGTTTTAGTGACTGAACCATAAAGCATCCAGACCCTCCAGTCATCAGTAGGGGAAGTAGTTTATGGTATATAGACAAGAAAATGGCTGGATAAAAGCAAATGGGTTAAAGATCAAGACAGGGACAACTTTAAAACTTCCATAACCGTATGCTGATCTGCAGAAGAACTGTAAGGGTGTCCCCATGTACATTTCCTAAGAGTGCTGTAGGCTTGATTTTCACATAATGTAAAAGCATGTGGTGACAAAAAGGGCTTCTCAACTTCAAGCAGCAGTGTGAAAAAAAAGGGAATTAATCCATAATGTTATCTCTATTCATCTGTTTTCCTAGTTGCACTGTCTGTAACATTTCTCCTTCTGCTAATTATTCAGACCAGTGGAGAAACCAATCACTTTTTTTCTCACTAAGTTCTTCCTAGGCTGAACTAGGAATTTGCTTTTTTCATCGTAATTCACCCTTTTTTTGTCAAAATCAAAAAGCTCTGCAGTTATGCTGAGATCTGAGCTAGGTTCCTGCCAGACTAAGTTTCTCCCAGTCACATGAACTGGAGTACGTCCTTCCTTCACTGTGTCACTGGCTGGGCTCTTGGGCTCTACTGCCCATGAGGAATTGTAGTGCTTCTGTGGATACAGCTGTAGAAGAGCTTTTCAAGGCTCTACCATTTTTTTCTTTTTGACCAGCTTTCTTAAGAAGGCAATGTTTATGTGCTAGGGTGCTCTGTGTGGTTTTTTCCCTACTGCCTAACAAACTTTGCCCGTTTCAGTCAAATCTGACAGATTTGAGCAGATACAGCTCTTAAGGACACAGCACTGCAACAGATTTGCTGGAAACAGCCAGCTGTGTGGAGGAGAGGTTCTGGTAGTGTCTCCTCTAAGAGAAGGGTGACAGAGTGAGTTTATCCCTTTATCTAAAGACAGGTATTTTAAATGACCCACTACAGGGGAGCTTCACTCTAGCCAAAGATAATCCAGCCACAAGACAAAAAATACTTAGGAAACCAGCTTCTCTAATTTCAGTTGCTCAGCTGCATTAGAATGAAACCACAGTCTGAAATAGCAAAATCCTTTAGAAAGTGGAGTCTGTGCAATAGCCATATCATAATTCAATTATGTACTTAGTACAGCTGAAAGGCTCTGTGTGTACACATGCACTCACACTCACCTCCTGCTCGTAATTAGCTCAGTTGGTCAGAACATGGTACTAATAAGCCAAGGTCACGTGTTCAGTCCCTGTATGGGCCATTCGCTGAAGAGCTGGACTTGATGATCTTTGTGGGTCCCATCCAACTCTGAATATGCTGTGAGTCTGTGATTCTATGGTGTAGTAACTCTTTTACTTTAGAGTTTAGCTTCAAAGCCTTTGACTGGCTTATCTTCTCCCAACACAAGTGTCTATGAAACAGATTGGATCTCTGTGGCCTTGGAAGGTAAACAGTGATAATGTTTAATAAATAATAACTTGTAGAGGAAATGGACTACATTTTATAATTCCCAAGGTAAAAAGATCTTGCATTAGTGTTAGATTCAATAAAAGTACTACCTTGCATACCAGATGCCATATCTCTTGTAGAATTTTAAAACATGTTTATCCAGGGCAGCAACCTTTGCATTCCTTGATGTCTTAGTACCAATTAAGTAGTTATTTCTATGGTGTTTCCTCTTATGCATTCTTAGGATAGTATTATCAGTATTTAAAAATAAATTTCATTCTGGTATCTTGAACACCAGTATTCAAGGTTTCACTCTGAATTGTCCTGGGATGGTAATAAACGTAAAATAGAGGAAAAAGTCTGAACGAGGTGCCATTTTAGAAGACACAGAAGAGAAAAAGAGATCAATGAGACACGTCCTTTTTGGGCTTCTAGCGTTGATATAGATATAAAATGCAGAAACCAATATGAGGAAACCTTACATGAGGACGTTTCAATAACAAACATACCAATATGCAGGAAAGATTAGTAGGCCATGCCAGTGTCAGAGTAGTGCAGTATGTTAAGGAAAAGTCAATTCATATTACCAAATTAATAATTTCAGTGACTGAGAAAGAATTCCTGTGTATTCCAAGTGTGTAGCAATGCTGCCAGACACACAGCAAGCCAGAAGATCAGGTTTGACTGATCTCTTGAGGGACTCAGAAACAAAAAAAATGGCTATGTAAATGGGACAAATGTGCTGCTCAGAGTAAATAATTTGTAATTCAACAGATTAGAGAACCCACAGACAGAGAATTAACCCTTGATTCTATTCTGAATAGCACACCGAATCTGTTCCAAAGTCTTGTTATCTGAAACGGTTTTCTGTAGCTGCAAGTGCATTGTTCCTAGTTTTGATAGCTTTGAAGAAGCAACAACCAAAAAAGATCCGTAGAGTGGTACTCAGCTTCAGAAAGCAGAACAACATTAAATTGAGGAAGCCTCTTAAAGAGAGGCTAAAGAGAAAACTGTAGAGAGTTAAATCTTTGTAGGTGGTCTAGAGAGTATTAAGAACTTCATATTTGAGACACAGAGTAAATTCATACAACACATCAAGTAAGACTTGAAAAAGAAAAGACTCAGCATGACAAAACAGCAGGAAGACATCCTTCAAAAAATAAAAGTGTATCCAAATGGGGAAAATAGACAGGATCATAAAGTCTGGTAAGTAAAATGTAGGAGACAATAAAGCAGTCTAAAAAAAATCTTACAATAAATGAAAAATTAATAATAAATCTCTCTGTAAATACGGGTAGCAGAAAGTTTGCCACGGGATCTTGGGAATAATATTTAAGCAGAATAGAAGATCATTACAGAAATAAGGTTATGTAGAATGATTAAACGTTTGCTTCGCTGCTTTGTTCAGCAAAATTTTAGTGGAAGGATTTGTGGAGATTGCTGTGCTAGAACCCTTTTGATGAACTCACTGAGGAGTGACTGGAGTTGCTGGTAGGAATAGAGAAACTGATCAGAAATAAATCAATGGGGAGGGATTCTATTCTCCTAGGCTTTCTAAAGCAATTCAAAAGAATAATAGTCAAACTACTGAAAACAGTATATAATCATTAGCTCAGAACTGCTTTGATATCTGAGCAAAGTGTTGCAAATATCTTGCCATGTTTTCAAGACAGAGTAGAAACCTTAAATTTGTAAGTTAATGTAGTAGGCCAACTTATAAAAAATATAATCAGGAGTAGAATTAGAAATTGATATGCTACACTGAGGAGGAGTTGACAGAGCACTTGTGAAGGAACAAGTCATTAAAACTTAGTGAAGTCCTTTGAAGAAGCGAGCAGACATGAATAGAAGCTGACACAGCCAGCTAGGTCTCAAAAAAAGGACTCATCAATTTCTTTCATCAAAGGCTCTCACAGAAAGGAAATAGAAATGGAATAAGAGAGAAGCCCTCAAATGGGTATGAAGTTCTTTAGAATAAGGAAACAGAACTAAGAAATAAATAAAAGTTCATTTTCTAGTAAGGAGGGATGTAGCCAGTAGAGTCCTTCAGGACAAGTCCCAGTCTTTGTGCTGGTACCTGTATTGTTCAGTGGAAGAGGTTATACCAAGTTATGTCAGAAAATATAAATTGTGAAGAATTCGGGACAGACGTTGAGAAGCTCAACATAAAGTGAAATGCTCTTTCCTTACTGCAGCTGCAGCAGCAAACCTAAATGTTGTCTTGTTTGTGGAGTAAAGTCTTTCTGATATAGAGGAAGATGGAATTATAGATTTGATTTTTAGTTCAGCTAGCAGAAACCCATAAACAGATTAAATAAAATGAGTACATCTTACAACTTTTAGAATAAGACAGAAAAGCCTGACTTAAACCAATTACAATTGCCTAAGGTTTTCATTTAAATAACTAACTGTCAGGGTTTGAGGCTGGCTAAGTGCCAGGCACCCCCAAAAATCTACTAACATATTTTCCTCTGCTATAGCTGAGCAGAGGAGGAGAAAGTAAAGACTTCATGAGTTGAGATAAGGATTAGGGGAAAAAAAACTTTGAGGCAATTTAATCTTTTGAACTTAAAAAGGTTCAAAACCTAAACAGTATAAAGAAAATTTATTATTAACAGGATTAAAAGTAAAAAGGGTACTAAGAAATAAAATAGACTTTTAGAACACTTATTTTCTTCCCAGCCCCTTCCCTCTTTCCCTCCGACAGCCCAAGGAGACAAAACATGGGGTTTGGTAAGTCTTTCACTTTCTAAGAATCTTTCTTCAGTTCGTTCAGGGAAAGTTCTTTTTCTGTTGTGCTGTGGGGCCTTCCCACAGGAGACAGTTCTCTGTGAATTTCTCTAGTGGGGTTCTAATTTTCACAAAATAGCAATCCTGCCTGACCTGCTGTATCATGAGTCCCTCCCACGGGCCAGGCAGTCTTCCCACATCTGCCCAGCATGGGACATTTTAGTTCATGGGGTTCAGTCTTTTAAGGATAAGCTGTTCTAGTTTGGAAGCAACGGTTCTCTTTCTCTATCTCTGGAACAAGGGTCCTCTCTTTCTGATCAAGTTCCTCACTAGATTACAGCTTTTTAGCATCCACTCGCTCCAGTGTGGGCACTTTTCCTCACAGGCTGTGAGTGGATCTCTGCATCCCCCCATGCACATCATGAATTACAAGGAAATAGTTTGTTGCATTATAGTCCTCACCACGGCTTGTAGAAAAATCTCAGCTCTGATGCTCATTGCACCTCCTCTGTCTCCTTCTTTTCACTAACTTCAGTCCCGCCATGTTGGTTCTCCTCATGCGTCCTCACTTCTTTTTCTCTGACTCGGAAGAAAATTGTTGTCCGTAGGTATTATTGTTCTCAAGTTTTATCAGTTGAAGAGTTCTTATAGAGCTTATCTCTGCTGGAAAGGTTGATCTCCTCTGTGCTCCGTGTCAGGGAATTGTTCGCCATGTTTTCGTTGCTATTCACGAGGTCCCTGCCGGCACCACACGGGTGGCCCCAGCTGTGTGGTCCCAGCCTCGGGAGAGCCTTGGCCTCAGGAGAGCCCCAGGTTCACAAGGGCCCTGGCTGCACGACCCTGGTGGCCCCCACTGGGATGGGCCCCAGCAGCTGCGTCACCACCCCTTTGGGAGAAGGAAGATAACTTCCCACGGTTTTTCCTTTCTTATATATGTCATCACAGAGGCGTTACCAACTTGTCTAATTGGGCTGGTAACCTGCCCATTGTAAGAGCCTTCAGCGACTGGCTCTGTGCCAGACATCGTAGAATCTTCGAGCAGCTTTTCTCCCACCCACTAAAAACCAGCACACTAACCCAGAACAAAATCTCGTTAGCTGGCTTGACACAGCTCTCTGAGCACCCAGAAATGTGATATGTCCTTAGTAGATGGACGTAAGTGCAACAGGACTGGAGGAATAAATATTGTTCCTGGGTATCTGATTGTCTTTCCTGTGGGATTGTGGGATTGTCTTTTCTGCTCCTAGAACCTGAAGAAATTCATGCTACTGAGCTGTTACTTGGACTGCACATGAATTCAACTATATAAAGATATACAATTCTAAAAGTTACTCACAATAAGGTAATGCAAGGCCAGTGATAAGTGAGAGTTGTGCACAAATAACTGCGATGTGATGTAAAGAATACTCCGGAAGGAGTGAATATGTTATATGTGGAAGTCCAAGGTGAGCATGGTGCTATACCCTGATGGACTAGTTAACTAAGTAAGCTGTGGCCATCAAATATAAAACTTTTCTGTAGGACAGACTTTTGTCTTGTAAAACTGCTTTGTGTCTACATTTTTAAAATGAAAGTTATGTGAAAATTTGGATTCAACTGCACAGATGTAGATCTTTTTTTCTTTAATACCCATTTTCATCAATAACACTGCTGTTGTAGGGACTGGTAAATACTTTGGTCCAAAATCATACACAGAGGACAGTGGGGTGGGCTGGGGTAGGGGCGGATGTTTGTATTCACGTGATAATATGGGAGTAACATAGCTACGGAATTGGCAAAGATGTCTAGTTCAAATTCATGCACTCAAGTAGATTTTTGTAGATTCTTGGACATGTTGAAAAAATTGGATCATGTTCTTTTCTCTTTCTGCATATGTATATATGCAGATACAGTTGTGTTTATGGGGTTTTGTTTACATTGTGCTGTTCAGACAGCTAACAGCTGGATTAGAGAGAACTTTGTCAAATGTGCGATATGAAATGAAGAATTTAATTGGCTGAAGTAGTTTCTGGGGGTGTTCAGCCTAATGCAGGTCAGAGCTTGTTAGTCAATTTGTTCTCTAAATATCATTATGCCCATCTGTTTCCCCTACTATTTTTTAAATCAATTTAATTTCTTTCCTTCCAATTTGAAATATTACAGACTGTGGGAGCCAAATGTCTCCTGAAATCTGTAGCCTGATTTCAAACCCTGCCATTGTAGCTCTCAGCAGGCGGCCCGCCAGGAGTAGCTGAAACTGAGAACTCTTACTTGCATCTGCTGGGACACTCTGATGGCTGGCAGATGCTGCAGAGAGAAGGAAAATGAATGGCCATTAAAGTCATCTGTAAACCTTCCACTGGCCCCAAGGATCTAGCGCAGGTCCAAAGAAAGAGTAAATACTAAAGAGTAAAAGCTGGTTTACTTCTCTCTTTCATTTGACATCAGTTTCCAAGGAAACAGAACAAAACGTGAGAACTGGGAGCCAGCAGCTGAGATTGACTCAGCTGGTGGCTAGTCCTGCTTCTGTTCCCATGGAAACATGTATCAAATTGGCAAAAATGAGGAAATAGGGCAAGGTCAGTTCCAAAATGGCAGGATGAATGGCTGCTGCTTAACAACAGCTACTTAACAAGATGAGGTTTGCTGGTACTTATTCCTCTTCAATAAACAATTCCAATTTTAGTTCTGCCTCCCAAAAAACAGTACTTCCCCACCTCAGAAATGTAGGAACCACTATCATTGACGAGACTTGTAACTCCTCTTGTCCAGCACCTTGTTTAAAACAATGACTGGCCCAAATACTTTCAGAGGTGGATGCCAAAAATGTATAGTGCGCATCTGAAAGTTCATCTGTCACGCTTGAAAATTTCAGCCATGATTCATAATGCGTAGTAACTTGAAACGAGCAGTTGTGTAGAGCTCATAACTCTTATACTCTCACTAATTGAAAACTTTTGTTATTCCCATAAATGTCAGGGGATTTTGACTCTTGCAAACTTCCCAGAGTTCAGCGTAATTGCTAACTAGACACTGTGTGAAGAACTTCCTTTCTCAGTTTTGGAAATGTTGTTTTTCAGTCTCATTGAACATACATTATTTTTTTTTTAGGGAAGAAAAAGAGAATTGAATCTTCCACATCTCCTTTGGCAGCACCAATCATTACTGTGCATCTGTGTGTTTACAACCTTATTTTCCTCTTTTCTCTTTGGTAGACAGTCCCAATCTTATTAAGCTCTTCTTCATGTGACATAGAAACTCTAAAGCATCCTTTTTTTAGATAGGATGACTAATATTGCATCTTTTAGAAGATCTGTGTAATGTGTTTTATCTATTATTCATCCTCTTCCATATATTTAGTGTATTATTTTTCACTGTTGCACACCATTGAACAAAATTTTGGACTTCACTGTCAAAGCGATTCCCAGATCATTTCCATGAACTAATTATGACTGAGAAAATGTCTAAGCAGTTCCACTGTTTTTACAGTGGAATTACAGTTGCTTAAATCAAATTCCACTTGTCATCATATGGCCCACTCAGTTACTCTCCTCACACATTTTTAGACTCAGTTAACCTCAGTATTTTTGTCTGGATATTTTCATGTTCATGTTGTTGGGCAACACTGATTTTAGTATGGAATTATGGTTCTTAGAGTGGAAGTATTATTCTGGAATATAGAAGCATGATAGTGGAGGGGTTTTATTATATAATTATTGTTACTTATTCTACTGTTATGTAGCCACACTTCTGGCATGTCACTGCTGCTTTGCTGTAGCTCCTCCAGTTCTGAGGGCTCTGCTGCCAGAGGTACCCAACAGGACCCATCCTTTCAACTGCATTTGGAAATCCAAACTATTACTCCCCCTTTGGGATTCTAAGGCATAATCCCTAGTCCTCAGTGAATTAGTCTACTGGAGGAAAGGAAATCAGATGCCAGATATCTAACTCAAACAAGTCAATACATACACACGGACCAAAGCAGCCATTTACTACTTAGGATAGCACACTGCTGAGATTGCTGTGTGAGACAACTAGTGAATGATTCACCACCTAACCACCATTAAAAGCAGCAGACACATCACCTGTCAGGGATACCTGGCTGCTTCCCACAGTTCCCACAGAAGGCACTGTGGCAGTTTTGTTCATTCACTGAGGAGGCTCATGATATGATAGACCCAGTGGCACTTCCTCACTTTAAACTTCTAATACACAGGATACAGTCATTCAGATTTATTTCTCTGAAACTTGAAGCTAGAGCCAAACTTAACACTGATTTTATGCTCCTTTATAAGACTACAGTGTTGGTATAGGATACTTTTTGGCAGTTAGGAACTGCCTAACAAATAGAAGCATACCTGGCTTTGGGGTATTTCAGCATTTGTTAAGTACCGCATTAGCAAGGGCATAGAAGCTCTTTTCCTCACATGCTTACCCTCTTCCTTCAGAAATAAGTCTCTGTGAGATCTCTGGACACATTTTTACTTGAACTGCATATTGAGTGTCAAGATTTACAGCCTTCATAATCCAGATAGGAATATTTTTTACTCTTTTTTCTAGTGATTTGAGTTGTTCTTAATATCAGAATCAAAAAAAGACAAGAAAACTCTTCTCTCCATCAAACACCAAAACCTGATGAAGAAAGACTTCCAGAAAACAGAGTCTAGGAACTGAATAATCTTCCTTGCTGCATTTTATCCTGGGTATTCAATGTTCAACTCTTTCTAGTATTGTAGCATCTCTCTTGTTTTCTGGAAGGAACCACCACTGTATAAAGAAAGACAGATTTTAATGCTTATGTCCAAAACCAGATGGTGATACGGATAAAAAGAACCATAATGAATTACTTCAAGAATATGCTAAAGCTGCACTAGAGACCAATAAAATCCTTCCACCAGACATCTCTGAAAAGAAATAATTCTGCAGTAAAATAGCTATTTAGGATAGCAGATTGTGTAATGTAATTAATACTTCTTTGGGGGAAGAATATTCCCTTGTTCCTTCAAATGTGTAAATAGGCTGATGCTGAAAAGATACAATCTGGATATCCTTGTTCTTTAAAACCATTCTTTCAACCATAAGTAACCTTACGGAGAAGACAAGCCTCAGCTTATATTATAGGTAGTTGCAGATAGTATTGTTTGCCTAGAATGTCCTGAGTTCTGGCCAAGCAACTGTACTGGAACGGATTAATGGTAGTGATTACTCCTGTCATTAATGTGGAAAAGCAAGCCATCGAGTCACATGCCACAAGATCTTTATGCAGTGCTTGACCAGGAAGTAATGGTCTCTCACTCAAAAGGTGCACCTTGGCTTTGCACTAAAACCACTTCAGTGCTGCTCAAACTGAACAGGAACTGATGCACTTCTCCTTCGAGGTGAAGTGCCAGGTGGAGCACTTGTGTTTGTAAGCACACCCCGGGAGACAGGGAGAGCCGGCTGGATAGCAAGGGCACACACACAGGCAATAAGCAGATGGCAGAGTGCTGCAAACTCAACCCAGACTTCATGCTGCTGGGCAGAGGGCCTGAAGAAGAGCTTCCTTGAACAAAGCCATCCTCTTCATGGCTATGCAGTATGGGTCATTTCACTTCTGTCTTTAGTTCCCCTGGATGGTTCATCATTACTGCACTCTCTTACAGAGCAGCATCTGTGAGCAATGGACTGTATTTGTGCCCAAACCTTGAAGACTCTGTCCTTCCCTAGCAAAGCAATGCAGTCATATTTTGAGAACTATTTTTAAAAAAAGTGCTAGTAACAACACAGGACATTTTCTGCAAGTGCCTTGGGCCATTCTCTGCTGGAGTTTCCCATATGGTACTAGATCAAAGCCTTTATATGACTATATTTTAGGTATGTAAAATTGTTTTGCTTTAGTAAAACTGTTTCTTCTCTGATAAGCATACTCTAAAATTTAAATGTATATTTCATATGCAAGTGAGAAAAAGCTTTTTTCTGGCTCTGCAGAACACTAGAATGAACTTTTGTACAAAAATTGCAGATTTTCACAAATCTCAGCTGTGCAAAAGCAAAGATTGTTTCTCAATTAGCTCTCTCCTGCATTAATATCCAGCAGAATATGTTTATGCCTATGCATTTTTATTTTAAAATACACTCCTGCACAGAGTTCTCTCCCTGGATAAAAGAGAAGAAACACATAGGAGTTGTTAACCACATTATTAATGGGCCCAGTATGCATTAGCAATACTTCGGTTGCATATGTATTTTTTAAAGCTACAAAACAGAGGGCATCCTGCTTTTTAAAGACCTGAATCACCCCCAAGTCCACTTTCCAAACTGTCTTTGTTCTTAGATCTTCAGCAGCTCTATTCTGGGAAGTGCATTCCTTCCTTCAATGCTTCTCTACCCTCCTATAATGCTTTCTCCTGCCTGTGTCCATGAACTCTCACACTTAACAAATCTTACCTCAGGCTCACTTTCACTACCATCATGTGCAGGTCATTCATAAAACTGACTGTGTGAAAGGACAGCAAACTTATGGCTTAGGTCAGCTTAGCTTTAAATTACTACCCACACTTAGCAACTATTAAAGACTGGTGATGACCTGACTGTAGGTAACCACTGGTCACGAAGAAGAAAAAGTGAAGAATGGATGCAGATTGCACAATTTCCCAAAAGAGGTACTCACTTCTGGTTTTGTTAAGAATGCTGAGACCGCTCAAATCCAATCATTCATTTTTTCTTCAAAGAAAGAGTTATGAATCAACTGTGAGTTACACACGTTGGAATGGACATTCTTCTGGACAATCTGTGTAAGGCTTCCCAGTAAGACCTGATTTGATGGTTTGTAGTTAAGACTCAAAAATAAATGCATACTAACTAGTTATGTGGAAGTGGTGGAGCGAGTTCCTAGTGCATGAGTGTGCCTTATAAAGGGAGAGACCCACTCCCCACAGCTGTAGCTGCCTGGCAGCTCTCTTTGGTTTTGGGGGTTTTTTTTGGTGGTAGTATTTAACTGTCTTTTCAACAGAAAATTCTGCATTTTCATTCTATTGCATTCATTACTTCTCACCTTAACATCAATGTCATGGAGCTACTTTCTTGATTTTTGGGGACATATAAAAAAAACCTTAGTGTTGCGTTTTAGCTGCTTGTTCTTGAAAACTTGTACTAGCCATCCTAATTTTTCTCCTATAATTTCTGCTGTAATACAAATTTCCTTATTGTGACTGTGTTATAAAGGACTCCTGGTTATCTCAAATAACATTTTGGATTTAAGTGATTGGTGTAATTATTTCTTTAGAATTCCCATTTTATGCAACACTTTCCATTGAATCTGTGGTATTTGTATTGCTTTCTCATGAAGCATCTGTGACCCAAGTAAAAATTTTAGAGATCCGAGAATCTTTCTAAGCAGTTGGTAATTCCTTTATCACTTTATATCAGGTTAAAGTTTACAAAGCTAGAATCCTCATTTTATGGAACAATCTTGCTTATATTTTAAAATTGTTATGTCTACTTTTTTCATTAACAAATTCAATATTGTGTAATTCTTACCAGTATGGAAGAGTCTCTTCTAATCTGTTCAGAATTAAATACTCCAAAAGGCACATATTTGTGAAAATATGCTTCTCTAAATCTTTAATTTCAGCATGTTGCCTGTATATGTACAAGTACATGTATGAATGTGTATTAATATATACATATATATAATATCTTGAGTGTTGATGTTTCAGTTCTGGTATTTGGTCAGGGATAACTCAGGTGACCTAATGTCCAGTTAAAGAATTTTTTTGATTTTTTACTTTTTCTGAACTTTGATGTACATGTGCTTTTCCAAGGGAGTCTCTCTTGTTTTATGGAAGTCTTGAATATGTGAGCTCTTAGCTTATGTGAATTCTCAAGAATCTCTTATGGAATGGTAGAGGACCTAAACATGACTGAAACAACCCATGGGTTGGATTCTGGTAGGCAAAAGCTGCATATTCTCTCTGTTATTTATTTCTGTGTGCTTGTTACTTCTCTGCAGAAAAGTAATTTTTAATCTAACTGCTCGGATTGGTTCTCTTGCATTTTGTGGGGCTGCTGCAAATGAAAGTGTAACAGTACACGTACATCCTAAATTTGTAGAGCTAATGATAGAAAGTTCCAGTAACTGGAATTTTCTGTTTGCAATAATACCATTGAGCCAGCACGTAACTTTGTGCAGCAGATGAAAACAAAATTAGTATTTCTTGCTTCCAAAATGGAGGTGTTCTTCAGCTTTGCTATATAGGTTGAAGGCACACCTCTTTAATGCTTTCATTGGGATCTAATCTTACGATAATGCTGTAAGCAGTTTAAACCAAAGTTTTTTTAGTTTTTTTCATATTCTTCGTTTGCATACATTAATATAGAAGAAAGAACAGCCAGTTAAAGCACTCTGGAGACACATTCAGGATGGAAATGTATCTGTGATGGCAAACCATCAAACATTTAAGAAATAGCATTACAAAGGAATTGGGCTGGAATAAGATGGAAAAGATCACTATGGAGGCAAGAGTGTGATAATTGGGATATTTTTTCACTCTTTTCCAGTGTTTGGAGTTTTTAAAATAAATTAATAAAATTTTAATTAATATGAAATGAGATCCATATCAGAAATGATCAAAGTAATTATTTAAGCAGTTAAAATGATGAACTTTGACAAGTCATTTCCACAAATCACTATGACATTGATTTTGTAAATTGAAATGCCAAGCAAGATTTCTGGTTGAAGGGAAAATGACACGGTAGGTGAAACTGCAAGTAAATAAATGCCAGGTAATAGTTAGATTGGGATACAATAGCACTTAGTTATAAGAAAATATCATCTTAAGGCACAATAGGAGTCAAAAGGCAAACCAAGTGTAAGGAATTATAAGAAAAGAAGTAGGGGACAAAATATAAAGCAGTATTATGCCAGTGTTTAAATCCAGAGTGGAATTATACCTGTACCTATACTGTGTACAGCCCCAGCACAGTTCCTTACCTCCAGGAGATGGAAAACATGCAGAGCTATGTAGAGCCTTGAGAAGTGTGGCATAGCTCCCAGCCAAGGAATAGGCTGGGATCACTTCTGTCTGGAAAAGAGATGCATGAGGACAGGGAAGAATAAAATCTTCAGTGGCTTAGAAAATGTGATTAGAAGTGATCACACATAGTCTATTCCTATACAAAGGCTGAGGAGCATGAAGTGAAACTGGCAGGTTCAAAGAACAGACAACACATATTTCAGATGGAGAACTTTTCTGCAAAATGTTGTCCATCCTGAAAGCTTACGTGAGATTAATACAGCAAGTGGGCACACTGATGAAAGAAAAAGCTATCAGATGTTAAATAAGCAGACGTGACCTCACTCTGAAGAAATCATTGTGTGACAGACAGTAGAAAATTCTAGAGAGCTTTTTCTATAATCTTGGCCTTTTTCAGATTCTTCCCCAGGGGACCTATGGTTTGGTAGGACTTGAGACGTGCACTGGGCTAGATAGATTTCTCTGAGTACATCTGTTTTTATATGCACCAGCTAGGGAGAGAGGGAATACCCCTGTATTTTTAAATTCTCTTTGCATTTAATTTTATTTCTATTCTTTATAATGTTTTCATAGAATAAAGAGAGCAGTTCTGATAAACTGCAGATAGCATTTCTGAACATGGATGGAAGAATGTTTAGAAAGTAATTCTCTACACCGGGCGTCCTGCATTCTTTTCCAAGTATGTCACAATAAGAGTACTTAACAGTTGTGCTATGATGGGAAAACATATTCTTCTAATATGTCATAAAGAAGAGATCTCCAGTGTTTACCCAATTTTTATTTAATTCATACAAACTGACTCTTGAAAAAGAAACGGAAGTTAAGAAATGAAGTGTAGAATTATAGAATCTTTGAGACTGGAGGGGATCTATGGATATTCTCTAGTCCAGTGCCCCTGCTCAAAACAGAGTCACCTATAGTACATTTTTCAAGACCACATCCAATCATATTTTAAATATATTCAAGTGTGAACTCTCTACAACCTCTCTGGGCAACATGCTACAGTGTTCAACCACTCCCATCATCAAAAAAAAGCTTTTTTCTTTCCTAATGTTTAAATGGTGCTTCCTGCATTTCAATTTGTGCCTTTTGTTCTTTCACTGAATACTGCTGAAAAAAGTCTGGCTTCCTCTTCTTTACTCCCTCCCATTCTATTTTTATGCACATGGGTAAAATGCTCAGTTTCTCCTGAGCCTTCTTGTCTAAGGCAAAACCCCAGCTCTCAGTCTCTTCACATGTCAGGTGCTCCAGTATCTTGAGCATTTTAATGCTTTGTTCCTGAACTCAAGCCAGTATGTCCTTCTTGCTCTCGCACTAGAGATCCCAGACTTGGACACAGTACTCCAAATATGAACTCACCAGGGCTGAGTAGAAAAAAATCATGTCCTTTGACCTGCTGGTGACACTCTTCCTAATGCAGAGGCACACTGCTAGGTCACATGCCACCTGGTCTCTGCCAGGATCCCCAGGACATTTTCTGCAAAGCTGCTTTCCAGTCAAACACCGCCCAGCCTGTATGTGGTTCTTCATTCCCAGGGGCCAGACTTTGATATTTCCATTTCCTCTGCTCAGGAGATCAGGAGATTCCTGTCAGCCCAGATCTCCAGCCTGTCATCATTCTACTGAATAGCAGCACAGCCTTCTGGTTTATCAATGACTCCTACTTCTATCATCTACAAACTTGCTGAGGAAGCACTCTGTCCTACTGTTAACATCACTAATGTATTCAACGTCATTGGCCAGTGTCAGTGTTGATCACTAGGAAAAATCACTTGTGACTGGACTCCTGTTGAACATCATTCTGCTGGATAACACAATCCCTTGAGTGTAGCAGTGTAGTCAGATTTCAATCCCTCTCCACTTGTCTTGTCCCTACTGTATGTTGAGGAAGTTATGGCAGAGTGTTGAAAGCCTTCCTCAAGTAAAGATAGTACCAGCTGCTCTCCACTTATCCACCCAGTTAGGCATTTTGTCACAGAAGGCTGTCAGGTTGGTCAGGAAGCATTTCCCCTTTATAAATCCTTGCTGACTACTTCCAATTGCATTCTTGTCCTTAATATGTGTGAAAATGGTTCCCAGTGGGATTTCCTCCATCACTATCACTGGCGTTAAGGTGTGGTTAACTGGCCTGTGGTCCCCTAGATCCCTCTACTTGCCCATATCAATGGTCTCTGGATTTTCCAGTTCTCAGTCACCACAATCTTCCAAAGAGCAGCTTCACAATGACATCAGGCAGTTCCCTTAGTCCTCATGGATGCATTCAGCTGGGTCCTACAGATTTGTGTATGTCCATATGGTTTAATGTTCCCTAACTTGATCCTCCTAACTCAGCATAAAACTTCATTTCTCCAGACCTTTCCAATTCTTGAAGGGGCTGCAGTTCCTCAGGATAAATGTTACAGGTAAAGTCTGAGGGGAAGAAGGCACTATGCCTCTTCCGTGTCTTTTGTAACCAGGTCCCCAGCCCCATTCATATTCATCTAATGAGGGAAGGCATTCATTTTCCATAATGTCCCTTTTGCTGAAGAAAAATTTGTAGAAGTCCTCCACGCTGCCCTTCCTGTCTCTCACAAGATTCAACTGCAGATGGACTTCCCTGCACATTCACTTGTCACAGAATCGTAGAATTATAGGATATGCTCAGTTGAAAGGAACATGTCAGGAACATTGACTCCAACTCCTGGACCTGCACAGGACACTGCAAGAATCACACCATGTGCCTGAGAGTGTTGTCCATACACTTCTTGAACTCAGAAATGTTTGGTTCTGTGGCCAAAATCTCTGCCCTGTAATCCACTGTTTTTACCATGCTATTTGCCTTGTTTCCTCCTTTCAGAATCACAAACCTTACCATCTTGTGGTCACAGCAGCCAAGGCTGCCACCAACCTTCTCCTTCCCCACATCTGCTTTTTTCCTGGGTCCAGAAGGGTGCTTTCTGTCATCAGATTATCCATCACCCGTGTCAAGAAGTTCTCATCAATACAATCCACAGATCCCTCTGATCTGCAGTTTCTTATGGTATATTTCCAGGATATATCAGGGCGCTAAGTTCCCTATGAGAAGCAGCATCTGCAAACGTGAGACTTTTTCCCATTGTTTGAATGGGAACTCAGCAACTTCTTCCTGAACAGGTGGTCAGTGGTAAACACCGACCACAACACGCACCACTTTGTTCTGCCCTCTAATTTTAACCCCAAGGCAGAGCCTAATGTACTCCTGCAAATACTCATGTAACAGGCAACTTTTCTTTTTCCTTCCCCAGCCTGTTCCTTCCTATTTTTTTGTTGCAGCACTCAAGTCATGGAAGCCTTCCCACCACAGCTCTGTGACTCCAGTGAGGATGCAGCCCTGCAACTGCATACATACCTGTAGTTCCACCGGGGTGTCCTCCATGCATACATTTATGCGCAGGCACTTTGAAAGGATGCTCCATCATGCTGACTTCTAAGAAAAAATGTGAACGTTTCCCTCAGTTTCACCCCTGTCCACCTGGCATATCCATACACTTCATTTGGGCTTCCTTCCATCCTGTTTTGTTGTTTTAAGGCCCTTTCTTGTCTACCTCATTCTGCTTAGTTTTTCACTGTTCAAGAAAAAAATCAGTGACCTATCGCGTGTATCTGGTGAAATTGTCAAATACCTGTATTTCTGATAAGTGTTCAGTGCTTCACTGAACTTCACTGTACTTCATTGACTTACAGAAACAGAAGTACTGTGAAAGCAAAAGGCTTCCAAGGTTAAGTAAAAATACGAACAAGGTCTTACTGCTCTCTACAACTACCTGTAGCAAGGCAGGGGTCAGTCTCCTCTCCCAAGCAACAATCAATAGGATGAGAGAAATGAGCTCAAGTTGAGCCAGGGGAAGTTTAAATTGGATATTAGGAAAGGTTTCTTTACTGAAAGGGTTTTCACATACTGGAACAGGCTGCCCAGGGAAGTTGTTGAGTCATTATCCCTGGAAGTGTTCAAAAAGTGTGTGGTTGTGGCACTGGGGGACATGGTTGGGTGGTGGACTTCGCAGTGCTGGGTTAATGGTAGGGCTTGTTGACCTTAGAGGTCTTTTCAAACCTAAATGATTCTATGATTCTATGATTCTAATTATTAGACAGAAAATCCAATTCCCACAAATTTTGTTAATAAATTCTGAATAATGGTATTGCCTTTAAATATGCTCCCCTCTGATTAAAAAAAAAAGCCATGAAGCAATAGGTACCTGCAAGAATAGTTGGGTTAATTAAAAAAACCTGAAAACCTGTTATTAGAGAAGTCTAAAAATTTTGGCTTGCCTAATTTTGCAGGAATTATTAAAGGAGGCTATATGATTATTATATCTAAACTTCGTGGATATTAAAGACCGGGAGAGGAGAGGAATTATCCAAACTGTGTCAGTGCTGACATGAGAAAAAGTAGTTAAAAACTGATCATGAGTAAAGAGACACTGGAGTGAGACTGTTTCTAAGGCACTAGATTAGTTGAAGATCTAGAATTGTCTTCTTTTAGGAGGGTAATGATTCAACTTGAATTTCAGAGTTTAATAATGACATGAAAGAGATTACGTGATGTGTAGACTGGGCCCATGTTTCTGTGTTCAGGAATTGGTCCCCAGATTTTTACAAAGACCTTGTGAGAACTGCTTTCATTCCTGCTATTTTCCAGTTAGAGGTTGGCTAGCTTCATCTGGATTTTGAGATATTTTTTCAGCTGCAAATGGCTAACACAAGAGACAGAATACCACAGCTATCACTGCATCTCCTTTAAAATGGTTCATTTGCCTCAGGCTTTAGGATTTAGCTGTAATGAAGATGAAAGATTGATGGTTGACTGCTGACCTACTTTGAGGAAATGAAAGAGCAGGTGGCATGCTGCTGACTAGGAAAGTAAAAGACTGTACTAAATGCAGAGAAATAAAGCATGGCTGAATAAAGTCTCTTTTAGATCACAGCTTCTTTTCAGTAGCCCAATACAGAATAATATACATCTGGAAACCTCAAAACCTCTTTTATATCTCTGCATGTGTAAATACATTTAACCTATTTGAAATAGATATTTTCATTTTACGTAAGAAGGCTCTATCAGGTACTGCTAGGGCTTTGAATCTATCCGACTGCCACAGTGTATTATAGAAACTAATAGGAAAAGCCAGATGAGGCAAATTACAAAAAATGTGAGGCTCAAACTTTGACAGATGTGTCAGTAGTTGCAACAAACCGCTCTCCAAATTTTGTTTAACCTTTAGCAAAAGAGAGGCACGTTCATCTAAACTCAGAATTAAGGTGCTCCCAAATGTGTGACAAAGGTGTTTAATAGTTATTGTGAACCAGCCCTTCAGCAAAGAGCTGCCACCTTCCAGCTGGGAGCAGTGTACTCTACTTTGTGTCAGGAACTTCCCGCGTGAAGCATGAGAAGGGGCTAAAGGAAAACATTTTCTGTTTCTTGGTAGCAGTCTTGTGTTTGAAGCAAATGCATCCAGTGTTGACCACCAAATATGTCTACAGCTTCTCATAACTGACAAGCTTATAGAGAATGCCATGATTTTTAAGCTAATTGTTTTCAATAAAAAGCAGTTATTGTCCATGTTTTGGAGCAGGTACAGAAGAAAAGAGCTATTATTGCCTACTTAATGGGAAATGGGCTGAGCTGCAAGCCCAGAGACTGAGTTGTAAGCAATCCTCCTCCCCTTACATCTTGCATTTCTGCACGTCCAACAGCCCTCATTGATAACTGCAGTGTCATGCTGACATCCTGAAGTGAAAGGAAATTTTACAAACTAAGTAGATCCCTCTGTATTCAGTTTCAGATGGCAACAGGACCCTAGGATATCATTTAAGACATCCAATTCTCATACCTTTGGAGAAGAGTCAAAGGGGTGTGCCATTTAGAGAATAGTCAATGGTGTGTTGCTTCAGGTTTCTCATCAGTAAATTATTATAAAGGTCCAATTATGTGACAAAAGGCATCTTTATGTATCTTTACACTCTTTTCCTTTAACATGGAGAGTTTTTAGTTTATTCTTTGGGCGCGAGACATGGGAAATACCAAGCTATTACACTGTCAATTCTGTAACTATTCCCAATAACTTTCCTTTCTTAAAGTCTGGGAATAGAAATCTGATTTTATTGTCTGACATTCAGCACATATTTTAAAACAACTTAGTAACTCGTAGTTATTTTTGTACTGTCTTCCTTTGTTCTCCATCTTTGAAAGAGGAGACACTTAGAGGAAGTGGGCATTTACTCTTTTGGTGTTATTCAAAGCCTGAGAGTGATTTAGAGGATAAAGGGGGAAAAACGTGTGTGTATACCCTGGAATGTGCCGAGTTTAGGTGCCGAATCTTTTTTTTCCCTTCTCATTCTGTAAAACATTCTAGTTAGGAGAAAACTTACCTGAGTCCTTTTTTTGTATTTTTTGGTGGGTACAGGCCAGTTGCAGGTACTTTTTCCTTTGCGGACAAATAGTAACAAGCATTATGTATGTGTATCCTGTAAAGGACAAAATTTAAACTCATAAATCTTTTTCCTCAGAAGAAGTCTGCTTTCCAAGTTGTTGTATTAATACTTACGGGTGTGGCTGTCTTAGGTATAGGAATTGTGCCACCAAGACTTCCTTTTCTCTGATTTTGATCTATCTCACCAGATGTCTGGTAGCTACTCATACAAAGCAAACTTGTTTGCTTGCACTCCTAGAACCCACCTGACAGACTCTCCATTGATGTGCGGAGAGACTCCACAGCTAATTAAAGTTGTAAAGTAGGTATGCTTTTAATGGATCGATTACGACACTGGACACACGGGAGGTCGTAAAGGTCTTCCTCAGGCTTGAACTTTTTACCCTGCTTCCTTGTGCATGCTCTTTAAGTTCTTGGTCCAAGTCCAAACTCCAGGGCTGGTTCCAGCTGGTTCCAGGATCTGAAACCAGGACCTGTAGTCACGGTCTCTACCCCTTATCAATGGCCTTAGATCCTCCCCCTTCTGCTTGGCAAGCATAATAAGTATCGAACAAGCAATATACATTGTCTAACAAGCAGCTGCAAAATTTAGCAATACCAGTAATGCTCACAATAAGCAATTAACCCTTAGATCCTAAACCCCTCTGTATCACCATCATTTGTTTGCACCACATAGAGCTCACTGAGAACAGACTCTTATTGGAGCTTTGCATAAAAGCTCTAGAAAGGAAGAAAAATTACTTACTTTTTGAATGTTAGATTTAACCCATTAAACAAATTGAAACCTACATATTAAGCTTTTAGAAATAATTTGATGTTAGGATGATTCAGAATCTTTTAATCTTTCCTGAATAATAAGGCTGCCCATAAACAATAGTGATATGGAAAAAGGAGAAGCCCGTTTTCTATTGCTCTTGCTCGACAAAAACCGTGAGAAACAGGAGTGAAGGTGAGGGTGACTTAAAAAAGAAAGGTAAGAGGAGCAGAAGTTTATTCTTTTGAATCGGAGTCCCACAGTCCAGCAAAGAAAAAAACCAAGGCAAATAATGCATGTCTACCAGTGAAAATGCATGTGCCTGGGCATTACTAGGAAACATCTATAAAGAAAATACAAAGATAATTCTTTTATTGTCTTAAACACAGACTTCAAAGTGGTAACTGAATAGATTATTTTTAAAAGGTTAATGAATTATAGCCATTAAAACTGTGGGGCTTGGAGTGTTTTAGAAGTTAAGACTATTTTAGTGCAGTTTGTATACATAAATTAAAAATAAGACTGTAGCCTTAAAAGATCTATTCTGAATATTCCGTGGTGAAGTGATGTCAGTATTCTTCTGTGTAATGCTTCATAGAATCATGGAATCATAGAATGGTTTGGGTTGGAGGGGACTTCAAAGATCATCTAGTTCCAAAACCCTGCCATGGGGAGGGGCATCTTTCACAAGACCAGGTTTCTCAGAGCCTAGATTTCCCCTTGGTGAAACAGATACAGTTTTCCTTTTGTATAACTATTAGAATCCAGGGAAATGTACTGCCATTGCTACTGAAAGATTTAAAATATGTCTATCCCCAGTTGTGATTAGCATATGAAGCTGAGAGGGTTAAAGTAAAGGTGAATCCGAAGATGGACATACTGTGTGACATTTCTAAATTGATTTTGACCTAACTTACAGCCATTTAATTCACATCAGACTCTTGCTGGTGTACAGTTATTAATGTAAAACCTTTTTCTAATTCTACATTTTTTCACCAGTTTAACTGACATATTTTTAACTTCTATAAATAAGGCCAGTGATGTTTATTATGCAGGCAAGATACCACTTTCCAAGCTATCAGGCTACCTGTCACAAAAACATATTCACTCTAGGTGGTACGAATTAAAGAACTAAAATCTTGTCTGTTAGGGATTTGAATACTTAGATTAGGGTCTATTAACATCTTGTGTACAAAGAGATGTAAAGTATGACTTGTGAAAATTTGGTTAGCTTTGGGGTTCAGATTTTACTTGATGTTGTCAATGGCATTATTCAACATAAACAATTTGTTGGATTTATGATAGGAGTGGTCTGTAAGAAAATGTTCGGTAGTAATTTGATTCCTGTTTGCCCACATTTTCAGTCATGACACTCCTTTTTCTTTTCCTCCATGTTTTCCTAACTCTCTCAATGAACAGAACTGTAGCTTTTTCTCTTTGATGTATGTCCCTTTTGATTAGGAGATCATCAATTATTTAGATTGTTCCAAACCTTGCAGCCTAATACTTTGAACATAAGACTGTAAGTAGAGCATTTTGAAGATCAGTGTTTAAAAATAGGTCATGATTTTCAAGAGACCAGCCAATTCTTTGCTTGAAAATTTGGAAAATCTCCTGATAACATTCAGTATTTGTTAACCTAATATGGACATGTTTTTAAAACATTAGCTGTATTATTTTCTCTATTTAGAAAAGTCACCTAGCTTATGCACAACATTTAATCCCAGTTGTATTATTAACAGTATCTGTTAAAAACAAGAACAATGATATTCAAGGGGTTTTGCTGAAGGAAAAGAAGGTATTTTCTTAACTTCCCTTTAACATCCATTTCATACCATTTGGGACCCTTACAAAGTTATCAGTGTTGTTTTGCTATGACAATTATTTGATGTGTGTGCTTTATTATTATTAATAATAGTAATAATAATATTTTGCATTTCTGAAGCACTTTTCATATGCTGACCTCGCTGCTTTTTGCAAACAGCTAATTAGACTTCAAAACACAGTAAGTGGTGCTATACCCACTTTTCTGCAGGGCAGTACTAGAGGGCAAACCGTGCTGCCTCTCAGTAGGCAGTCCAGGATGCTTGAGAGGATGAGTAGGAACCCCCATGAATATGAATTGTGAATTAATATGCCATGAGGCAATTTCTCCTACTTATTCCAACTAATTAGCTCGTGGCCTGATAATGAAAAGGACAGAAATTTCAGACTGTTCCCTGCAACTGTGTGCTTAGAAGTTTTGCCCTTATCTCATTATATGGCAGTGAAAACATGACAACCACAGAGCTTTTCACAGTAGTTTCATACACCAGAGAGAAGTTCAAATGAAACTACTTACACATATTTGTTGATTAAATGGTATTTTCCATCCTAACCTGTTTCAATGGCAACAGTTCTATTTCTTCCAGCTTTGCTTCTTTCGCTTTGTTGTTTTTCAGATGAGTCCTGGCCAAGTGCTTTCAACAATGTAGCTACTGATATTTGTCTAGTTTTGATGGCTCTCCAAGCACTGGCTGTCACACTCAAGTATATTAGAAATGTTCACTGCACATAAATCCTGAGAGAGAACTAGTTATATCATCAAACCACAGATTCAGTTTAACATCCTCTTTATAAATAAGGAGGGCAAGAGCAGTGGATACTGTTTACCTCTGCTTTAGTAGGGCTTTTGACACTGTCCACCATGTCCTCATAGAGAAACTGTTGCTGATGATGAGCTGACAGCAAATTGAAAGCTGAGTGGCTGAGACCAGAAGGTCGTGATCAGCAGCACGAAGTCCAGCTGGAGGCCAGTGGGTAGTGGTGTACCCTGGGCTCAGTCCTGGGGCCAGTCTTGTTCAACATCTTCACTGGTGATATAGAGAATGGAGCAGAGGGTGCCCTCAGCAGGGTTGATGGTGGTATGTAACCCAGAGGGATGGCTGGTATATAAGAGAGTTGTGCTGCCATCCAAGGGGTCCTTGGAAGTCTGGAGAAACGGACTGACAGGAAGCTCAGGCAATTCAGCAAAGAGAAGTGCCAAGTGCTTCACCCAGGGAGGAAGAAGCCTGAGTACCCTGGGGGCTGAGCATCTGGAAGCAGTTCAGCAGAAAAGGACATGGGCTTCTGGTAGACACCACATCAAACATAAACCAAGAATGTGCCCTTGCCACAAAGGTGGCCAATGGGACCCTGGGTTGCATCAGACAAAGCACTGGCAGCAGGTGAAAGGAGGATCCTTCCCCTCTATTTGCCATTGGTGAGGCCACACCTGGAGCGCTGTGTCCAGTTCTGGGCTCCCCAATACAGGAGAGACAAAGACATACAGCAGAGTCCAATGAAGGGCCACAAGATTAAGAGACTGGAGCATTTCTTTTATGAGGAAAGGCTGAGAGAGCTAGTACAGCGTGTAAGTATATATGATATACATATATATATATGTGTATATATATATATAT
>VZRQ01011066.1:773824-790940 GCA_013397975.1 Machaerirhynchus nigripectus | reverse complement strand
GTGTGTATATATATATATATCTATATGACACGTGATATACATATAGCTATGTATATAAATACCTGAAGGGAGGGGGCAAAGAGGATGGAGCCAGGCACTTTTTAAAGGTACTCAGTGACAGGACCAGAGGCACTGGGAACAACCTGAAACACAGGAGGTTTTATCTAAAGATTCAGGAAACACATTTTCACTCTGAGGGTGACTGAGCACTGGCACAGGTCTCCCAGAGACACGGAGGAGGTATTCTCGTCCTTGGAGATATTCAGAAGCCACCTGGATATATCCTGGAAAACCTGCTCTAGGTGGCCCTGCTTGAGCAAATGGGTTGAACAAGATGACTTCTGGAGATCCCTTGCTACCATAGCCAGTCTGTGATTCTTTGATTCTGTAAAATAAAAAGGTGAATTTCCTAAGATTCTACCTCAGGGCTACTTGGGATTTCCTCTCTGCTACTAATTTTACCTTGGTTTCCATGGAACCAAAGGCAGAGGAACAGAAGAAATCAAGTAATGAAGCCTACAAGTAGTTTCTCAAGGGAATGAGGAGCTGAATAAGGTAAACTGATATGAAATAAAACAGAAACTATTGCTCACCTCATTGAATGCTTGAGAAAATAAAAGAAGTATGTCTTTGAATGCAATACTCTCTGGATTGGTATTTTGCATTGTTTTGTAATACCTGTAATTTTTCCCTATTATCTTATATTTATTACTAGTATCATTTTTTAACAATAACACCCTTTTCATGCTTTCTGAAAGGTAATATGGACACAGAGGATATTAATAAGACCAGTGAAACAATCTATCATTTAGATCTTGTTTTAAGAGCAAACTGAGACTTAGATGGCTGTCCTACACACAGGTTAATTTCGCTGTAATTTTTTACTTACATTTTATAAAGAAATTATTCACTATTCACAAATATTTGTCCTAGAGACTGGGTGAAGGATCACTGTGATATGAAATTAAATAAATCATTAACATGGTCAGCACAAACTGTGATGTTTATTGTACCTAATGTGTAGTATTTAAAAAAGAGTAGGGTAAAAATACTGGTAGAATTTCCTGTTCTTAACAACCAGAGTACAGAATGTCATTTTGTCATCTGTGTCTCCTGAAACAGCTCATCATAACACATGGCATAGATTTTTGGTCTCTTGTTTTCTTACCAGCTATAGTGCTGATTCAGGCCCTGACTCTGCAGGCTATTGTGCACAGCTACCAGCATGTGCTCCCTGCCTGAACTGTGGCTTTTCTGAACACTCACAGTATTCGTTTTGCCACCAGACTCTGCCTTAAGATATTGAAGATTATTTAGGGAGTGGTGGTGGGGTTTTTCTTTCCTTNGGGGGTGGTGGTTGTGTTTTTTTTTCCTTTTTCCTTTTTTCCCCTTTTTTTTTTCCTTTTTTTCCTTTTTTTTTTTTTTTTTTTTTTTTGTTTTGTTTTGTTTTGTTTTGTTTTGTTTTGTTTTGGGGTTTTTTTGTATTTTGTTTATTGTATTGCTTTTCATCAAAGAAAATAAATACTCAGTGGAGATGGTCCAGGTAAAAGAGTGCTGCTGTAGTGCTCCAAGGTTGAAATATTGTCACAGAGGGCAAAAACATTGAAGTGGCATGTTGTAAAGTCAGTAACTACTGGGAAAATTACAGTGAGAGGCTGTTTATCAGAGATTGTCACCTGTTATTAGGAAAAGCATTAAGAAACTGGCAAGCAGACCAACTAGTTTATTAGAAACTCGGAAACCACTAAGAACCACAGTAACTGAAAGTTACATAGATCATCAAATACAGATTATAGACTAAGTGAAAACCAGTATTCTGCTGATTCCTTATGGACTTACAGGAAATTTGGGTGAAAATAATTCACTTTATAGCACTAGAAAGAGTGACTTATCTCAAGATAATGGCTCCAAGGTCTTCAAACTACAGAATAACAGTATCCCCTTATGTGACCTATTTTATGTGTTTTGGCTGGTACTGCTGAACAGCTGCAGTCGCTCTGCTTGATCTCCTCTGTTAGTTTTGCAGAGGAGAACTGTTGGGTTTGTAGGGATGACCATTTATCAGGCTATCCCTAAGGTGCCCTAGGGGTAATTCAGATGGGATAAGGACAATAGCAGTAAGTGATATCACTTCCTGGAAGAACAAGCCCTGAGTAATAGAAATGATCAGTTTTGTTTAGGAAAGCTACAAATCCATCTTTTTCTTCTCTTGCTTGTTGTTTTCATGTAACATATGTCTGTTATCAGGACTTCCTCCCAATATCCAGCAATACTGGAAACTGGAAACAAGAATACACTACTGTGTATTTTGACTTTTTAAAATTTTGAAAAGCATGTTGTGCATGTCCATGTTTTGGCAAGAAAAAGTATATATATTTTTTTCTTTTCATTTAGCATTACACCAATACCTGTGAGTGTCTTGGCTGGGACACTGGAATGATTAACACATAAACTTTTGCTAACTTGGCTAAGTAGTTACCTTGTGTTACCTAGCCATAAAATACACTGGGCATATACTGGCGTAATTTTTACCTCAAAATTCCACTGATTGCAGATGTATTTGCTGGATTACTTCCTGTAGTGTAAAGCAAGTGCAATGGCACTCAGTACAGGAGCTCAGACTGGTCACTGCTCTTCCCAGAAATCCCCAGGCTGTGTGCTGTAGCTCTTCTGAGGCCAAAAGATGCTGTCCTGAGAAAGCGTTTTGAAATTACTTGTAGAAGATTTTTATCTCCTTACGCATGATATTAATTTACTACAGTGTTAAATAAAGTGATTGTTAAATAAAAAGGTTTTTTTTTCACTTTCCCCCGAGAAAAATTCTTTTCCGCATGTGGTGGGGGAGGGGCTGCTGAAATCTGCCTTCTATTAGAGGATACGTTCATTTCAGATATTTTCCTCCAAATTTGTCTCAAACCAGGACATACAGTTTTTTAATTTTCCAGTAAGTGCTTTTATTGTAAGAACTCTAGCTTGTGTTTGTGCTCGTGCTCTTCCCACACTTTTTTGATTCACCCATTCAGCAATTTATTATGCACCCTGGCAACTTTCCGATCAGGTGTCTTGTATCTGCTCTTCCCCTGTTTCCCCTGTTTCCCTCCTAAACACCTTCTCCTAAGGCATCTGTCAAAGGTTTGGCTCTCACTGTTGCCATAAACTACATCTGCTCCTGAGTTAGCTTATCTCTGGTTGTGGACTGTGGTGAGCCAACATAATGAGTCTCTTTGAAACTTGTCAGAAAAGGTAATTTAGCCCTTTGGGGTTATTATTGGATTTGACCTTGAAGGAAGGTGAAATTTGAAACTTTCTTGCCTGGATTTTTTTTACTTCTTTGAGTGGAAAAAAAAATATAAAAATACCTGTCACTAAACCAAAAGAACTATGGATTATGTGTATGTAACTCCTGAAAGGGTGCTGATTTCCAAGCCTTTCTTCACTTCATTACACTTACAGAGTACACTTCCATCTCAACCTACATCTACCTTTTTATATTGTGTCTGGTGAAATTGTACCAGAATTGTCTGCTGTTTCTTGCTTCCCTCCCAGATCCAACTTGTGCTAAATGAACTTCCATTCCAAAAAAATACAACTACTAAAGGAGCAGTGAGGTGTGTATTCACCACATCTGCACAGACTTTCCAACTGAACCCACATGAAACACACATAAACCTAGAATATGCGCTGAGCCATTTTATTGCTTATGTGAGCAGAAATGTTTTCCCCCGGACTTGTCAGCCCAGCATTCCTGTTTATTTGGGAACAACCAGATCCTGCAGGTTTTTTTTCCTTTTGCTGCACACAGTTGCATGTCTAACAGAAATATGAACTCAAGTATAACCCTGAGTCAATTCCTGTTGAAACTGATGAGAAAGTATTGCAGGAATTAGTGGCTTTGAACTGATCCAGATGAGTATTTAAATGTTCTTCTTTCCTCCCCCTCATTCTCTGGATGCCTCTCTCTCTCATTTTCTTTTCATTCTTTCAGCTGCCTCCTTTCCAGATTACTCCTTTTGTTTTTATTCATTCATTTTTAACCTACTACATCTCTTAACTCAGCTTTTGCCATTGAAAGCTTCCTCTTTCAAGGAAAGATGTTTGTTTTTCTCCCTCTGCTGAGGATATACCTGTTCTTGGTCAACTAGAGTACTTCCTTTTCTGCTACTGTACCTCTATAATTAGCCAGGAATGCACCAATTTTGCCCAGCTGAGTGTTCCATAATGTGGTTCTACAGCAAAAATATTAAGATTACTGCTGCTGTTGGAGTTTTTTAGGTGACCATGTTGCTGCAAAACAAGCTGTAAAGCACAACCCCTGTTTTGCCCCTGGAATATCTAAATCCAATACAGATAAATCTTTATCAACCTCTGATTTTTTTCTTCCTTTAGTGTGTAAAAATGAAGCATAAAGACGTGCCGCTGGGAAGTCACTGCCCTCACAAAAATTTTAAATCTTAACAATAAAAGAGAAATAAAAAGCTAAGAAAAGAAATTAATCTTTGGCTAGTTAACAATATGTTTTCTTAATAGGACTCCATCATAAATGTTCATACGTGCACAAAATGCTTGCTCAGACAGAATTATAAAAGGGCACTCTTGCCATAATTGCAGCATCAAAAGTGCGTTTTTTGGTGTTGGAGCAAACAAAGCACTTGTTTTTCCAGACTGCTGTGCTCAGTACGCTGGTTCATTCAGATTCAAACACTACTATTACCCTTCTCTAAGGCACTTTGCCTGAAAGCTTTTCCAGCCATTGACAGTTGTCTGACCCAATCGTCACTTCAACTTAAACTTTTATACCAGCTTAACACCTTCCCTGGGCCCCTGATTCATGTGTCAGCCTTCAAATATGTCTTCTTGTGCTGGAAAAAAAATACAAAATATTTTATCTCCTTCAAACTGAGAACCCCAAAATAAACTTTAGAAAGAAATGTTTCATATGACAGCCTATCTCCTACAGAAAACAGAACTGTGAAGTGCATAGACAGATGGCTTCTGCAGGCAAAGCATATTCTCCGTGTGTGATAAATCAGATTTTTTATAAATATTCTTGTCTCTTTTTTTAAATTGCTGTTATATAAAGATAATTATTAACTGTTGAAGAATGGGCTATCGATTTCATCCTCAGTGCTGAATGGGAGAAGATCATCATTCACTTGAGACTTCTCACTGGCAAGACTCTCCTGAGAGGCAATCAAGAGTGGTTTGTTCTCCAAAAAATATTCTAGTTTTGGAAGTGACACACAGATTATACATTTTCAGAGTCAACCACCTTTGACAGTTCTAGCTCCATTCTGTCCATTAATATATATATGATTACTCTTAGAGTACAAACGTCTGACACATAAGGAAAAGTTCTTCCCTGGAATACTGAATTTCCACTACTCACTGTTATCTGCTCATCCCAGCAATAGTGAGACTTCTGAACCAATGATATTTTAGGGTGTAACATTTTATAGTGCCTGTCTTCTTCCCTTTACTCAGGTCTCCTCTATTACTGCTGCATATTTTCCATCTATCAATCTTAACTGTTCACAGTATCAAACAAACACATACACTCCCTTTAGTGTGAATTGTTAACTGTGTCTAATAATTTAATAGTTGAGTTGAGAAACATGGAAAATTCATATTGTAAAAAGCTGAATTATGTGGACAACTATATAATTATGAATGCAAGAGAACAACCTCTGTAATTATGAATGCAAGAGAACCTAACATTTGTATTTGCCCACAAGCAGATCGCTTTTCTGTTTGGTCTTCCAAACGTAGGACATGCATTGTTTTATCCTACACTGCATGCTCAGAAATCCAGTAGAATCCAGTGGATTGTTGTACCTTCTTTTTCTTTTCTTAATAGTCCCCTTGGCACTCTAATACATTTTGAAAGAGCCATGTCTGCTTCTGTAGCTGGGGGGAACTGTCAGACTTGCCAGACTGCTGAGCTTCTTCCCTTTAGCAAGCCAAGCCAGGTCATAGATTGGAAAAATAAAAAATCAAAAAAAGCAAACCACATTTGGGAAAATTTGCTACTGCGACTTCACCCTGGCAAAGAGAAGTCCTGAGCCAGGTCTGAATGAGAAGCCAGAAAGAAATGGGTCAGAGAAAGCAGTGTGAAAAAGAAGCGCTGTTTAACCTGTCATGGTGAACATAGTTAATGACCATGGTCAAGCAAGTTCAGTGTTTGTCAGCACTGTTCAGTAGCCCGAGATGAAAAGCCTCTCACCAAAGACAGAAACAGTTTCTGACCTACAAGTCTAACCTGGAAGGGAAAGGGCCCGTGCCCTACTGTTGCAAATACAAGTGGTTTTGTCAACAGTACTCTTCATTCTTCTGGGGTACCAGTTTTGTGTCTTCTGCCTTTGCGTCATCTTTTGTATGAACTAATTAATCATTAAGCATCCACCAGATTTCAGTGGTGAGGGTTTGAGCAGTGCTTGGATTTAGGCTTTAAATCATGACTTTTCAGCTAGCCAAAGGCAAACTTGCTGCATAGTCAAGCTGTGTAGGAATCCAAATCCCACCTATAATCTTTCACACAGATAAAAGTCCTATCCTTTGAATACTACTCTGCAACTTTATTGGTCTTTTATAGTGCCGGGGGTTTGTACATAAGGTGTATGTGGTAGCATTGTGTACTAAAATAGAATTTGCTGAACATCACCTATGTCATTCTGCCATTAAGCTGAATTCCTTTCCCTATCTTCTTATTTCTATTTTATTGTTAAGATCCTGGAATATTATGAGATGGACAGTGCCTTTCTGGTTTTTGGTGCACATGAGGAGAAAAGCAGTCAGGAGCACAGAAGTAAGAAGTAGGAAAAATATAGACAAAGAAGAGCAGCAATGGTGCTGGTTGGTTATGGTAACTGGCAAAAATGAATGAATGACATCTACAACTCTCAGTTTCTTACCTTGAGTGAAACAGATGTATTTCAGTGTGTGGTTTAGGTTTTTTAATAAGCTTATCTCTTAGAAAGCATGAGTAGTATTCTGTCTGTGCATTTTGGACTTTTCTCAGTCACATGTAATCCTGTACCAGTTTTCTGAAGCATTAGCATAACCAAAATAGGGATGGTTTTTTGCAATTTCTTTATTTTATGGTTTTGTATTCACTCTATGTTTTGTCCTACTCTTTTAATGTTACATTATTTGCTTTGCAGCCTTTGAGGGCAGGTTCTGGTGGCCTGTATGTACCCAGTGTGGCTAGTATATTTGTCTAATTCACACTTCACATGTAAATTACACCACAGTTTCCACCTCTGATATTTAAGGAAAAAGTCAAAATTATCTTTCATTGTTTGTTTGGTATTTCCTTCAGTTCTGTCCTTTCCTATTTTTCAATTTCATCTTCTGAGAAGACAAAAGACTTGTACTTTTTCTGACGAAATTTAACGGTATTTATATTTCTTTTAGAAGTCCCTTCCCCTTGGTCTGCAGACACTTAGGTTTCACTGGTTAGTTCCCTCACACCTGAAATTCTGCATCTGGGCATACTCCATGTAAGTGGATGTTCACCACTCTGCTGTACCTCAGGCCTTTCTCTACATATATCTGTTTAGGCATTTGGTCTAGCATCTTGTTTTAAGAGTAAGTCTAATACACACAGGCAGAATAAGTTCATCTGAAAGCATAACGGTGTCGGATGCTTTGGTTAAAAAAGTAGAGGAACTGTTCTTGGTTCAGCCGCCCCAACTGGTGTGTGCCCCATCAGCCTGCCTTTTGTACTCTGCTGCCTTTTTCTTCTTGTAGCCCAGCACATCCAAGATGGTTTCTGTTAGGACCAACGGCAGTTTTTGCAGCTTGGACTGCAGGTGTGCTGGTGGTTCAGCATCTCGACATCTACACAGTTCCCTGTGTCCTCAACAAGACATGTATTATACAACTGGGGGTTCCTACAGCTGCACTGTGTGGGTGTCCCAGTTCAAAAATGCTAGAGTAAATTCTCCACAGATTTTGCCTGACGCTAGGAAGCTGGTTTTCTATACTGGAGAGACTCTGGTGTGAGACTTCCTAGCATAACTCATCCTGTTCTGGGAGTCCAAAGCCGAAGGAGGGTGTGATTTCAGACACACCTCTCTCGTTAGTTTTTTTCTTGGAGTAGTGTTTGTGGCTCACTGCCCAGCATGCTACTGCTTTAAATCTCATTCAGAAGAGCACTGTGGAGAGTGCAGGCAGCTGACATGGTGTGGTGGATTGCACTTCAGAAGAAGATGCCAACCACTTCAAAGTCAGACACCACAATGCCAGGTCCCACACTGTGTCTGCATCCTTTTGCACAACACACCTTTATAATTTTAATTTTAATCTGCCACCTACAGAAAGCACTTAAATCATCTCTTTCATCTACTGTGCATTGCAGAAATACGCTTTCCTGCTAAATTGCTTCACTCAGACCATTTCTGCATGCAGCCTGTCCAGTCCTTGGCTCAGTAATCAGGCAGGCTGGCAAAAGGTAGGGCAGGTCTGGGCTGCCTTTGGATAAGCAACTTGGACAAACCAGGGGGCTCCAGGATGTTGAATTCCCTGACTGGAATGCTATTTTCTTGTTGAGCCATGGTGTACTTGTTAATTGTCACTTCCCACTTCCCACCTCCCACCAGACTGCTGGGTCTTTCCTTTTCATGCTNAAAAAACAAAAACCACTTTATTGAAATTAATTCCTTCTAAATTCTTGCAGGCAGGAATCCAGGACATACATCATACAACTGTGNTCACTTCCCACTTCCCACCTCCCACCAGACTGCTGGGTCTTTCCTTTTCATGCTGGTCCTCAGAAATGTCAAAGATGGCAATGGTAACCCCAGACAGTGTCAAATGTCCTCCCGGACCACCCCACTGCTGGAGACAAGTCACTTTTCATAAAGTGTCTACTTTCAGCAGTCTGCATCTTCCCTTCTTTTAGTTTATTTTTAAACAGCTTTTAGACATACTATTAACATAGATACTAAAAAAAAAAAAAAAAAAAAAAAAAAAAAACCATTTTNTCATACAATTACATCATCCCATTGTGAGATGCTCCACCCAGGGGGAGGAACCAAGCATTCCTACCTGGATATAATATGAGGTTTGGAACACCACAGTCAGCCCTGACCTACAGGGTTCCCAGAGGACATGCGCTACATAACCACCACTGGACCTTCCGAGGAAGACCAGACCTTTCTACACGACCACTGCTTCAACAGAACCACATCTATCACTTCAGGAGGACTGCAGCCACCATTTGATTGGACTTCTACCACCACCCTGCCCAACAGGGTGTCAGGTTGTATCCTGACTCTCTCAGGTTAAGCCAGTGTTTCTGTATTATTGGCTTGTTATAGATACTAGCAAAGAACTGTTACTCCTATTTCTCATATCTTTGCCTGAAAGCCCCTTAATTTCAAAATTATAATAATTCAGAGGGAAGTGGGTTACATTTTCCATTCCAAGGGAGGCTCCTGCCTTCCTTTGCAGACACCTGTCTTGAAAAACCAAGACAGCTTATTATGGTTGTTTCTAGATTCATTACTACAGTCCTGTCCATCTTAGGATCCTTTCTCTTGTTACACTGCTCTTCCTATTTCATCCACTCTTCTGGCTCTGAACAGGGAGAACTGTATGCTGAAGACCCCATCATGACTCTTCTAGAAATTCTGTTGTCCCCTTTAAACCAAGCAGAGGGTTGAAGATTTTGTAATATTTCACTAAAAACTTTTATCCACTCAGTTCATTCTCTCCTGAGTTCTCCTCTTAACATTATGAGTTTCTGGACTGCAGAATTTTTATGGCCATTGGTATTACAGGTCTCCTGAGGATAGTTTTCCTTTCTATCCCCCCGTATTTCATGCCTCTAATCATCCTCTGCAAGTACCTTGAGTCTGCTTTCTCTTTCCCTTTGTGGGTATACTAACACTTATAGCACCTCCAGAATTGGTACCAGTTTTTCTATAAAACCACTAAGGAGTACATTATTAATTCAAACCATTTTAATTTTCTGTGACAGGTGATACCACACGCTTCAGAAGACGGTGTGAAATTTTCACTCACACACACACACACACATCAAGCTGTTGCGTGCCCACAGTGAAAGTTTATTTCTTTGCTACAGCAATCTGTGGCCAACTTATGGCTGCAGTGTCCTGTCACAGGTCCTGTGTCTATTTGTGCTGAATTTGAAAATGGGTCACCTGAAATTGTTTAGTTGAGAAGTCTTACTGAAGACCAGTGATGGTTGTGTTCCCTCTTCCTTTAAACTCTCAGGATTTTGTCATTTCAGTAACCTCTTTTAGTATTTTTCTTCTTCCCCACCCCAGCACCCCACACACCTGCTTGTGAAATTGCACACTTTTCTGCAGAGATTTTAGTGTCATTTTGACATTATGAATGAATGTTATGAATGAGGATACTGACATTTTCTGGGAAATTTATGGAATTTCTCCATTCTCTGCATGGAACCATATTTGACCACACCGTAACAAAAATTAAAGGGCACCTCTGAACCATTTCAGCCGTCTTTCACCAAAAAAAAAAAAAAAAAAGGTTATTTAAAAGGAGGATAAGTACCAAAAGCTAATTTTTCTAGGAATGAAAAAGCCACAAAGATTAATAGCTCCTGGTCAGAGGGAGTACCAACTGAAGAAAAGGATTAAACAGGAATCAGATCTTTGCTAATAGTGTCTAAGGGACCATTTTT
Source organism: Machaerirhynchus nigripectus (assembly GCA_013397975.1). Taxonomy (NCBI): domain Eukaryota; kingdom Metazoa; phylum Chordata; class Aves; order Passeriformes; family Dicruridae; genus Machaerirhynchus; species Machaerirhynchus nigripectus. The sequence continues at coordinate 780,271 of VZRQ01011066.1, read as the reverse complement.
TTATATAACCTACAAATCAAAGACTGCCTGTGATAAAAATAGCAAATTTACTCTTTCAAATTCAGCAATTAAATTATTTTAATGGAATGATGAGTATGTGTTTTGCTGAAAAAAACCCTGTCAATTTTAGTATAGATCAGATAACCTTGTGGTGTTTTGAATATTAACTGCCATAAAAATAAAATGCAGGGGTTTTAGTTTTGGTTTACTTCAAACTATGTTGTTTTTCAAAGACTAACACTTTTATTTTTAATTTTCAAAAGAAAAAGATTTTAAATTCTCCTCAAACCAGGGAAAAATGGGATACAATTAGATATTTTAAACTCTTGATATTACTTATAAACATTCTCTTCATATGGGAAGTACGCTTTTTAACTGTGAATGTATTTATTTGTATTAGTATTCTAAAGAGAAAATGGTTGCAATTATTATTCCAGATATTTTAAAGCCAAAAATGTATTCCCAATGCTGACTTATATTTCTTTAAAAGACTGAAATACAAATAGCATGAAGCAGTAGACTGTGACCCAAACTCAGCCATTTAAATGCATATGCTGGGAAAATATTATTTGATTTAACAGCTAAAGATGTTTCCTTACCAGAGACAGATCTAATAAGACCTTAAAGGAAGTGAGGCTAAATTCAGATAATGCTTATGTACTGAGGGTCAGATAATGCTTATGTACTGAGGGTATGATGTCTTTGTGAGTAGCAATCTCTGGTAATAACACCAATTTCTTTGGATGGAAAACAGGAAGATGGAGGTCACCTCATGGTGCAGGGAACGGAGGCTGCTCCAGTGCCTGGTATTTCACTCAGACACTGCTGAGCTCACCCTGTACCACCCCACCGATCTGCTGCCTTCTGAGAGGACCACATCCCTCCTCACTAAGCAGAAACTGTAGTTGTAAATGGGCTTATGCAGGGGCAGGTTAGTCCTCACATACCTGTAACCAACCACCCTGAGCTGAAATTTTTTAGTAAGATAGTAGTACAGAAAATGAGATCAATATGCATTTAATTCGATCCTTTCGCTTAACAAACCCAGCTTTCTTTGGTTTCATGTAGATAATGGTAGAGATAGCTCAGTATATTTTCTAGCAGTTTAAAAAAACCCTCAAAAACTGAAAAATCTTATACATATGCTACTCACCATGTAAGTTAGTGGCCACCATCACTGCAACACATTACTAGCAACCTAACCTACATGTTTTATAGTTTTCTCACCAATTGAAACCTATTGTTTCAGTAATTATTTTCTTGAATAACAAAAGGCTAATTAACACCCAGTGTTCTTCACTGGGTGAAGCATTTTGTGAATGTTATTGAATTGAGTTCTGACAAAACCAATAAAAGAAAAAAAATTTATTATTTCCAGAAGGGTGTATTTATGGACAGAGAATTTTAGTGATTTGTCTCAGACCTTAAAGAATTGGTTACAACACCCTAGTTACATAAGATAGGATGGGTTATTTTGGTTCAGAATCCAGCTACCTATTAGTTACATACAATGCCTTTCACTACTGTTGTGCCCAAGTTGTTGTTGAGATCCTGTCTGTTGCCTGCCTAAAAATGTCCCTAACTGGCTAAGGAAGGTATGACTTTAGTGTTTACCTGATATACTGTCGGCCCAGAATTGTACAGATACAGCGCTTTTGCCCTGGGTTATAAACCTCTGAAAATGAAGGTCTAAAATAAAACTGATGATGTAGCCTTAGCTACAGGAGAACTCAAAGTCATTTCTCTTACAGCACAAAGTGGGGACATTTTCTTTTCCTCTGCAGTATTGTGGCATGCTCGGACTGAGTCATTTCTTTGATGTGTAAATGCACCTTAAGAAGGACATTAAATATTTCAAGTAATTGGTATGAACATGAAATCTCTCATTAGTGTCTGCTAGACAGCTGCAAAGTGCAGATAAGGAACTGCATGTGTTAGTAGAAGAAAATATTCTGAAATTCTTGAGGGAACTTTCCTGTCTTAGAAATGCCCTGCTTCTTTTTGCCCTTCCAGTCTACATCTGTGCAGTCTGTGTCTACTGTAAAAATTCTGGTTATGTGGAAAAGTAAAGCACTGTGTCTGTTAATCTCCTTTCCACAAAGGCTTTTCCTTACAGTGACACGACATCCAGGATCTAGGCTGCAGACCAAAATTATTTTCCCACCTACTTGCAGAATCAAATTTGAATGGTGCTTATTTAAAACACTTTAATTTGTCACATGTTTGATTTTGAAACGTGTTTTCAATAACATTCAGTGAAGTCCATTCTAAAGCTGATACGACTGCCTAAAATGAAATGACAACAGTAATTAACATTCCACTTCATGGTTATTTAAAATAGATTATATACTAAGAAAACACAAACTTCGTATTATAAAACTAGTTAATTAGTCTTCTCAAAGCTGCTTTTATGAGGTCTGTTGTTTTCACAAGCTCTAAATCTGTCTGTTAGTGTAGTGTGGATGTAAAGAAATGCTCTGGGCTGTTTCTGTGGGAGGAAAAAGTTTGCTGTCCCACATGTACTTCTAGCACTTTCTGAGAAAGTCTGGATATACAAAATCATCATTCCTGAGACTGAGCAAGATGTCACTGGGAATTAAGGAAAAACCATGGAAGTGAAAGGAATTTTATAAAAGGCTGATTTTCAGCATTCATTGTAGTTCCTTACTGCACTGAGGGGAGAAGGGCAGTCAAGTGTGTACTGCCAGTATAACCATGTAGAATAATCTAGTTTACTGGGGAGACCAGAGATGAAGGCTGGAAACAGAACTGGAGTCCTTCAGAGCTGGATGTTTTCCAGATACATGACAGGGTAGAGTTGCTCTAGTGAAAATCTGATCTTTTTTTAGTGCTGCTCTGAAAGTGGGATAGGATGATGTCCTTGCTAGTGCAGCATCCCAAGGTACTGAGAGCAGCTCTCCCTATTATCTAATGTTGTGACCTGCATTATGTATTAAACATTAATTATTTTACTGATTTTTAAAAATTAATTATTTTAAAAAATAAATTTACAGATTTCTCCAAAGATTGCCTTCTTTCCTATAAATTCAGAAATTATGAAAGACTACCAGTTGGTAGTTTTGATGTATGAAGCTTTATGTTTGCAGACTGGGATTAAGGCAATCTTTTCTCTGACAGTGGTCTGCAAACAAACTCAAACCAGAATGGAGAAGGAACTTCTTTTGTAGGTAACAGACCTTTCAATCACAATGATTTGTGCAGCTCTGACTTTCCAGTAAGCATGCAGACCATGCTGGTGGACAGGGAAGCTGAATCCAACAGCCAACATCACCTCGTCAGTCTTTTAAGCAAGAATGTCTCCAGCATGCTAATGAACAGGGCTGCAGTGCAGTAGATATCATACAGAGGAAATGTTCTGTTGCCAGTGAGGCCAAAGGAGAAAATGCTAGATTAGTTTTGCTTATAAATAAAGTAAACTTTAAAAGACCACAATAGATATCATCAGGTAATCAAGTTCTAGAGCAATGCTTGCGCTCTGCTTGAGCTAATTCTTGGTCAATCTTCTTGCATTTGTGTGTCTTATATCCTGGGACATAAATAGTTTTTCCACTTTTGGATCTCTCTGATATTCAGAACAAATATTTTTCCTTTAGTACTGTAAGAAGAACCATAGCACAGCACCTCGTAGGAAGTACAATCATAAATTATGCTGAAATAGTACATTAGATATTTGATACTTGGCTTGCTTTTCACGATCCAGGAACAAGCAAGTGATAAAAATACCTGGTTTAGCCATTAGTGCTAACTATCCATTTGTCTCAAATTGTCTTAAGTACACTAACAAAGTTCAAATTTAACTTGGAGCAAATATTTTTCTTCATTCATTAGTTTGAAGTTTTGCTTTCTTCTCAAACCTGATGAGCTCATAAATAAATGTGTTTGATTCTTCCAGTCAATCTAACAAATTGCCTGCTCCTAAAAAATGTGCATTTCTATGTCATTAAAGCACTGAAGCTGGAACAACACTAATATTGCATATCTCTTAGAATATTGTTCTGTGACACAGCAAGGGAAAATTTTTGTAGCTGTTTCATTAAAAACCTGTGTTTTATGCTCAGCTCTGCCTAAAATATCCTTATGTAACCTCATGAGTGAAATGCATGATACGTACTTACTCCTGAACAATGGCACTAAGAGGCCTTGACTGATGCTAAGGGGTTTGAATGTTCAGAAATATTACCATATGTAAGTGGGAGAGCTGGGACTGCACAGCTCAGTGAATATTCCTCCAAGCTATAAATAGCTTTTCGAAAAGGTATCAAATACAATTTAAAAATGCCTATGTGCCCACAATTCATAACACTGTTACCTTGTGGTACTGAGTATTTTTGATCTGTTTAGAGTCTAATCTAATTTTTGTGGCATAGATACTACAATCTGGGTTGCTTATTTTCCGATACAATGCTGAGGCGAATTCAGGAATACCTTTATAGAGAGAAAAGATACAAGTTACCTAGCCCTTTGATCTGGCAAACAAAAAAGCATGATTTACAGAGTGACAATCAAAATTATCGTTGCCCACATTCAGAAGCAAGATGGAACATTTTAAATACATCAGTAATGAGCCATGAGGCCATCCTAATTGTGTAGTAAATTCGTCTTTCTTTAACCCTCAATTCAGCAGTGCTCTGTAGCATTCAAACTGCAAAAGACATAGAGATCCAATTTTGCATTACTGAGAATTAATCCCCTTCTAGGCATCCCAGAATATAGAAGTTGTCTTCCCATTTTTGTGATCCCTTTCGTTTTTGTCTTCCTACTTACATTAATAATTATGTTCTACTTTTTTTGTTACCCTGATACAATCTGTAAATATTTCACATTATGAACTTCACACCATTTCAGGTCTCTAGAAGGATCTATCTTGTTTCTAGCTTTGGTTTCAAACCAAGATACTATTTCAATATGTTGTTCACCTTCAGCATATGGGTACTCATAGTGAAGTCAACAGGTGACTCATACTTAGAGAGAAGCATATGGCTAAGTAGTGAGTTTTTTCTTTTTTTTCCGGATTTGGATCTAAAATCATGCTGGAAAAGCTTGAATATAACAAAACTGCTCTTCTTCCACCGTGTGGAAGAGCAGGACACCTGACATATTTCCACATTTCCCGTCTGTGTGCCATGAAGCTGTATTTTGTGGGATTTCTTTCTATGTAAGTGTATGAGGTTAGAGAATAAGCTGATGTAGCATGATCCTGCACAACCAAAAGCAAATTACGTAGACTTCATTATGTAACTGGAGGGCTGGATGAGCAGTTCTGCTAATGCTTTGCAGAGATAATCTATTTGAGTTCTATGAAAACTGACAGCATAATATCAGGTTTTGGTACCATAACCAAGGTTTTGTTGCATAGATACTAAACAAGATTGTGTCCTAGCCTGTATTCCAGGTTTATTTCTTTGTACAGCTCTGCACAGAGTTTCTATTCAGGTCATGAAGTAGTGCTAGGTTTTCACTGTTCATTCTATTCATTAGCTTTGAAGGGGCTGGATTTGAATGCATCAGTTTGCTGCTTCTCTTTCATATGTGTTCCTTATCTGTATTTGCAGTAGATGAGCTGTGTTAGAGTAATCTATTTAGCATAATCCATTCATGAAATCTTTTGTTGTTGTTGTTGTTATTTTATATTGCCCATTTGTGTGATGGAAAGCAGAGGGACTTCTAGGGACAGGGTCAAAACCCAGCTTTCTCTCTCCATCCTGGATTCTAATTAAGCGTTAGGTGTTTACTCTCTTTGGCGTTTGTGTGGAGACAGATCCATGTTGACACAAGTCCTGGGAATTCCCCTTTGTTGGTGAATTAGCTGTTACTCAAAAATATTCCCTACTATATATGCAGTCTTTCTCCTGTTTGAAAGGAGAGGAGGCAGCTGCACAGGAGGATTCTCAGTTCTGGATTTGGGTAGACTGAAGTGCAACCTTCATTCAGAGGCTGAAGCATCTGGGAGAGGTCAGTGGTCAGGCACAGCTTAGCATTCCTTCTAGGATAACGTCCACTATGCAAGAACATTGAAATGCCTTTTAAAAGCACATCAGTTGCTGTCAGCTGTGCTCTAGCAAAGTCTCTGGCCAATTTACTGCCACCAAACATCCAAGCCCGGTATCTATTGGGGCTCTCTAGATTGCTGCCAGAAGTGGCAGAATGACATTTTGGCTGCCATACAGTGCCACCTAGGTGATTAACCTAAAAGAAAGTCAGCAGTGATTTTAAGTTAATGTGTGAGCACTGAATTGCAGCGAGTATATCATCCATTCTGCCGTGTCGGCAGCAGTGGCAGTACCCTGTGCCAGAGGTAAACAGCTCAGATTGGTGACCTCTTGAATCTTCATGAATTCACAGAGACTGCAAAGAGACTATAAATATAAATATATAAATTAATATTAATTTATATATTTATATATATAATATATAAATAATGTATAT
>VZRQ01011066.1:747760-773746 GCA_013397975.1 Machaerirhynchus nigripectus | reverse complement strand
ATATAAGTAATATAAATCTGTCATTGACTGCACTGGGAGTTTAAATGTCTAACTTGGATAGTTTGATACTTAGGTACTTTGAATCAATCTCTTTTTGAAATAGCAGGAAAAAACCCTGAAAAAGCCCATCAAACACCCTCTCCACTCCTCCCCACCCTTCCCACACCAACCCCTATACTAAGCTTTTGGAGCAGACATTTGGAATCAGCCCCTTGTGTTAGGTGCATATTGGTATTATCTTTTTGCTGTTCATTGCTGTTGCATTTATTTTGCCCATCACCTCACAACTTTGCAGTAACCTCGTCTTTAGAAACTTGGATTTTAAAATGAAATATATTAACTCTTTCTCCCATAGTCACTATTCCATGTACAGTCAAGGAACGCTAAGAATCCATGCCAGTTAGATCACATCATCAAGCCTGGTCTCTCAGGTCTCTTTTCATTCTGCTTAATTTATCACTTCAGCCCATTTGCCAAGTTTAGATGTATGGTTTAATGCCAAGATCAAGCTCTGGAATTTTTAAAAATACAGACATAACCATGGTTATGCTTAAATAGGGTTTCATTTTGGTAACTATTTTTTAAGTATATCTGTTTCCAAAACAGACTCTTTTCTCCCTAAACTACAGTATTTGAGGGATATAGAGGAAATATCCTCTGAAGTTCCAGCTGGTAGCTAAGCACCAAAAAAACTGGAATTTCTCTGATTCTTCTGCAGTCTTACCTATACAGTAAAATTCCAGCAGGACAAAGGCTTTGTTATTGAGGTACAAATTATTGTACTGAGGGTGACCATTACATAAATGAAAACTGTGATCTGCCCTTCTAAAAGGTGTTCGCTGAAGAACAATTGATTGTAGAGGATGAATCCTGAGCTGAGCACCCCAGTCCCTGCAGGAGTATGCTGGTTTCATCTCTGTGCTCTTCAACATGACACGTCCTGCCTTTAGGTTTTCAAGGGTGCCAAAAGTGCTGCCATACCTGAGAGTTCAGCTCTAAACAGGGATGTGTCAGCATTGCTGACTCGTTTGTAGGTCTTGGCTCTTGCATTGAGAGTTTGCTTTGTTCTGATGTTCTGCTGAACACAACAGAACCAGTGAATACATTTCCAAGCCCAATGGATGTTTTAACACCTGTGAAAAATGTATTATCAGAAATGAGTATAAACCACATCGTCTCGGGTGCCAAAGTATCACATCACAATAAAAGTCCTTCACGGTGGATTGTACTGTTCCTGTAGTACCACAGGCGCTCCAGACCTCGCTCTTTAAATGCTGTCACTGTTGTAAAGGGATATGTGGAAAATATTTGATGTACACTGGGTGACAAAATCTGAATGCAGAACTTTTCCTGCAAGACTTGGCCTATCCAAGTTCATACAACAGCAGATCAGGGCTGAGGCTCCTTGCTGGTCATAGTTAAAGAACTCTTACCACACTAACGAACAAATTGAAAACAAATTAATGATGAAGTGTTGCAATTTGGATAGTAGGTATTCTTTCATTCATGTTTACATCATCTGGCTATTCAAATGCAGCTGATTTTAAAAAATCCCTCTCCCTAATCTCAGGTGATTGATAAGGGTTTCCATGGGAAGACCCTGATGGCCATGACATAAACCCATACAATATAATATTTGAAATAACTTTAATATTTGAAATAAATTTAGCAGATGAAGTTTAGGGCTAAGAAAAACCCAGCACTCACTTGCATCTGTTGTTTCTGGTGTAGACCTCTGATGAATTTAGCCAGAACTGACATATTACTTTGTGGCTTTTGAGTCTTGACTGTAATGTTGGCTCCCTAATATTTTTGCTCAGCTCATTCTAGGATGCCTGTAGCCATTCTCATTATTTGTTTAGTTTCCTAACATTTTTCAGTGTTAAATCAGTGAGGTAGAAGAACAGATGTGGCACAAAACAATAAGAGGGTATTGCTATGGGTAATACTAAATGTTTCATGTGTGCAGACCACGAATGCTGTGAATTATTGCCTAGAACATTCCTACATATAATACACTCAAAACCTATGAAAATATTTCTTTTATTTCCCTTAAATATGTAATGAAAACTTGATCTCTATCACTGTTAGCAATATGGCTGAATAACAGCAAACGTAGGCCTATTTATCTCAATTTATTATGATTAAAATATTTGAAAGAAATATATTGTTATGGAGGAATGTCTTTTACTAACCAATTTAGTGCTCATCCTCTGTCTGAGATTGCTTGTGGACCAATATACTTAGTTTTATTGCTATTTATTTGGACAAATGTCAGTCATATATTTCTCTTGACCTTTTAGTCTATATAAAGCAAAAAGGAAATAGATATTTATTGTTTGCCAGCCCTTTTTTCTGTCTCATTTCATTGCATATGTTCTGCAATCCAGTTTTCTAGGCAAGCTGACCGCATTCATTTCATTCACCGTTCTGCCATCTGTGAAGTAATTAACTTTTGACTTACGGAAAAAAAATCAGGAAGAATGACAATCATTTTATTTGTTTCCCAGCACCCCTAGAAGATAAGCAGTAATATTGTTTCTATTTAAGCCAGGGGCATGCATGAACATCCAAAATCTGGAAATTGCTCAGAGTTTCTTTTACAGTAGTCATTTTAATTTTACTACAGCTAAAATTTTACTGTCATGGCTATGAAGTCTGCTACTGTGAGCTGTATTTCTGCATCTGGGTTGAGTGTGGCCGTGAGACTTAATATGAGGACTGGACTAAACAGTTTGATACAGATTGACATCCTCCTCTACCAAACCACAGTACCCCTAGAACCAGGGTTTGCAAAAGCATTTAGAGATTTATAATGTTTTACGTGGTTTGGGGTAGGAGAGAAAGATATTATAAATTTACTTTTTTTTTCATTTACAAGCAGATTCATATTGCTATAAATGTTACAAGAAAATGCTGCTGACCATCCTTACATGATACTAGTTTTCATCTCAAAAGGAGGACACTTTACAGGACTGTTAGAGTGCTGATCACAGTAGAAGATCACAAGTCAGGTTCCGTTGTGTGGAGGAGCAGAGAACTGGCAAAAAATTTTGTTTACCTACTTTAATTATAGAAATTCACAGTCTGATGAACTAGCCTGATGCATTCCCATTCACACTATAGAGCAGACATGTGTAGTTATTCATCCAGGTTGGTGCAATGATTGCCTTTCTTCCCTTCTGTTTTAATCCAGTTGAGTCGACACAGGGAGAATGAGCAGATATGGCAGAAGTGCATGTTGCCTTTACTGGTTTTCCTACTCCTTGCCCCAGGTGTTGCCTCTTCCAAAGCAGGGCTGGCTGGACCACACATGAGGTTTGCAACCCAGGGGATGAAAAAAATTATAGTGTCTGGGGGAGTACTTTCTGCCATTGTTTGGGGACTGCTTCAGGTGTGGTTCAACTGTCCCTCGGCATGGTTGTATAATAGCTTCAGGCATCTTACTGTGTCCTCACTGTGAGTTGACAATATCAGAATTACAGTATTTCCTTTAGAGCTGCTGATGTTTCAGGAAACATTGCCTGGGATGGCAATTTCATGGCCTTTTCCCTGCAGTACTTTCTGTGGAAGAGTCTCCTGTTTCAGTAACAAGCCCATCAAATATCTCATTCTCATATGACTGCCAGGGATATTTCCCCTATCCAGTGAGCAAGCTAAACAGACTGTATGGAGAATAACTGAGAAAACAGAGTTTCAGGCCAGGCTGAGAGCAATTTCGCAGCATAACAGACGATCCCTAAGCCAGGACTCCTGGTGAACCAAAGGCCATCCTACCAGCTAGATACATTGAGAGATGAACAAAGATTGGGAAGGACTGTCAGAGAACAGACGTACTAATCCACGGTCAGGCTCCATCAGGTGGGATTTGAAACTGCTGGGTCTGTAACGTGGCTGGAGAGAGAGTGGCACTCTCGAGCCACTGCCACTTTCCACTCTGCATATTGTAGAAAGGAAAAGATTCATTGCAAGTAACCCTCAAAGCACAGAAGCATGCCAGCTGCTCATCTCTCCAGCCTTTGCAAATCATGGAGGGAAACATAGCTAAATTGTTAAATGAAACAGGTTACATATCCTTATTTTCTAACAGGTTCTCCATCCTAGATGCTCTGAAAATTGTCCAGCTATACTCAGCATTTCTTTTTGAGGGGATGGGAAGGATTTTAATAGAGTATAAACAGTATACAATTTTTAGTTCGAATAAATATTTTAAATGGCTGGTGGACTATGTCTTTCCCAAAGTTATTTCCTTTCCAGAGGGCCACAGATTTAGGTCTTGTTAATAAAATTTAGAAATTCAGGTTTGCTTATGTTCATTGCCTCACAGCTCCATCTTGCAGTTTCAATTATGCATTCAAAATTGTAAATATATGGATGTGGATAACATTCTTGAAAAATATGGATGGGTGCTGTGGTACTACTGGAATCAAAAATCTGGCACAGTATTAGCTGGTATAATCTTTTGTCTCAGTTTTCCTGTCCAGGCCATGAAATTTGTTTCTTCATAGTCCTGCACAGCCCAAACCCAAGTAAGTTTTTCAGGGATTTAGTTAATGTTAGCATTATGCTTTCAGAAGGCAAAGAGCTTATTTCTGTAATGTGAGACGGTCAAATCTCCCCAATTTGTGCAAATCCTGCTGCAGTTTAAGTCCTTTGTAGTCTTCTAATGTCTGGAACTATTTAGTACAATCAGCAAACTTTAGTAATGCACAGTCTAGTTCTCTCTTCATATGGGTATGTAAAATAAGTATTGCTTACAATAACTCTGAAGGATATAACCTTTTAACCTTTGACCCTGCTGAAGAGTGTGAAAATGGCAGCTTTCTGCCATTGTGTGCTCTAACCCAGGGCAAAGCTATATGTATTGTTACTTGATTGACTAATCTGCTCTACTTTGGGCACCCAGGAATGGGAATGGCTTTTTGGGTTGAGACTACTGGGGGTGGCTGCAGAGAAAAGTATCGTAGGTACAGGAACATTTTATGAAGGACAAAATGTGCCAAAGTTTGTGCTTCCTTTTTTTTTATTTATCTGACAGATCAGATATTAAATTTATTCATCTCAAATTGTATCAGGTTTTACCAGTTTTTGAACTAGATTCTCAGACTGTTTCCCTGGCTCTCATTTAAGTTGCTTCTGTCTGTAGATTACAAGGCTGTCTTTTTAGGAGCAGCTTTGCTATCTTTAGAAACAGTTGCTATTTTAAGAATAACTTGCATAAACAGTAGGTTTAATTGCACTGGATTATGCAAAGTATTTTCTGGATATATGGTAGAGCTAGCTCAGTATGCAAAAGTGCCCAGCAAAAGAAAGGAAGCATATTTTCTAGCTATTAAATGTTAGGGATTTATTTAATCTTCCATATTTAATCAGTTCTAATTGGCCAGCATAGCATGGTTGAAATATATGCACATTCAGTGTAAAATCCTATGTATGCTGCTTGTTGAAGTAGTTGTTACCAGTCTTAAAGATCTGAATTAATATTCAGATACTAATATCAGTTTCAGACATTGTCTTTTACCCAATAAGCATTTTTGAATCTTTAGTATTGAATACCAGAATATTGTGTCATGCTTTCTGTACAGGCTTGGTTCCACTTGTTATTGCCATCAAAAATCCAAGCTTGCTTTGTTCTTAACCATTGGTACAATGGCAATTAAAATATCATCCCCCCTAAAGGTCCTTCTCAGATTATTGTAATAGATAGCTATGACATTAAACACTCTGATACTCCTATAAATTTAAAACATTTATAAAAGGCTTTATTTACATGTTTATTTTTCTTTTCTTTATGTTCACCTAAAGCTTTGTTCATCACCATTGCCAACAAGAACCTCATGCTAAATTTTGGGCAGACAAAAGAGTGAATACACAAAACTCAGTCCAAACTTACAGACCATATGAGACCGTGTGGTCAACAATAAAGCATTAATAAAGCATTTATCACTTAACAGAATCAAGGAGAGATTCAGGGACAATTCACAGGGAAGAAGTGGGTTTAGCTCAGAAGAATCATACAGTTTACTCTGGGATGGGGCAATATTCCCTTGGGTAGTCCTGTAATCCTGTGGCATATCCTTGCCATGAGAGTTGTGCCTTACTGTTTAAAGATTACACATCAGCCACTTTGACCGTTTGCACTGAGTTTTGTATTTACTTCATAGATACAGCCAATCCAGCTTGAACCATATATACCTATTTTAAGAAGGAACAAACACAATAGTTTCTACATTTCTACTAATTTTGCTGTCTGAGATTGTGGTAAAGTTTGAGAGTTTCATCTTGACCTCTTGAAACCATTATCTCAGTAGAAATCACTCAATATGAAAGTCAAATTTTCTGCAGAGTCCAAATGTGTTGAATTTCAGAGTTACAGTGTAAGACTCATTCTTTTGCTTGGGGAGCAGCAAGGACCCAGAGACCAGAGCTTTCTCCTGTGTCACCAGAGACTCGGTGGACAACTATCTGGGGCTCTTCAGTATGCTGTTCATTCTGCTGAGAGAGTCAAACCTGACTCTTTGCAAGCTGCAGAATAAATATCCTCTCAGTACACTCTTTCACATTATTCCTTTCAGTCCTTGAATGAAATACCATCTGGTCCTGATGACTTACTGTAATTGCATCTCTAATTGCTCTGTGACTTCCTCAGAGAGTTCAAACCCGGGGAAAGACGTATTCGGATTTACCATTAAAATTGCCTTCAGTGTACCAATTCAGTTACCAGGTCTCCTCTTTAACATCTCACTGTATCCAAATTGTGTAGAAGAATAAAGGCTACCATAAGGATTTTTCTGGCTTACAGGAGTCCTGCTTTGGTTAAATAGAGATGTTTTTCCTGGAAAATGTGTTACAGACCTGACAAGTAGAGAAATAAGATTAATTTGGAACCCCATAACACTGAAAAATCTGATATTTATTATCAGTTCTGTTGATTACCTCTCTAGACTCAGGATTGACATTATCATTGTCAAGCACATTGATATTATACCTTTACTATGAATGCTTTCCTGTATTTAAAGTCTCAATCCTTATGCTGTTCTGATACTCTGTTCTGATGTTGCTCCAAGTTACACTGACTTCCCTTATATTTTTAAGAAATCTTTTTGAAGTACTGAAAATTATGAAAAAAATATGTACACGCATTTTTCCATCATTGTGCGTGCATCTTTTTGGCCCTGTGGTTGTGGTGTAATGCATCATGGCTCATAGGTACAAGTTGTTGAAGCATCCCAGTTAGTGGCAGATGTCACTGAAAGGTTGTCAGCTCTTTTTGAAAGAAAAACATCTGTTCTTTTATAGACTTCAAGCCCACACTTCACTTAAAGGTTCAGACAAAGGAAATATTTTTTTGATCCATGAATCACTTACAGAGATCCTAATACAAGATCATCCTGCAAACAGGGAAGACACAAGACATATTTTCCTAAGAAAAAGCAGCATGTTCAGCTCTTTCTCTTGCTTTCCAAATTTTTCTGTTTCCATTTCTTCTTCTCCGACATCTGAAATAATTTGCAAATTGTTTTTGTAAACCAGTGGCCCTTACAGAAATTACACATCTTGCTTCCATCTCAGAGATACAGAAGAACTTTCTGTTGCTATCTGTATCACTTCCTTCTGTGTATCCAAGAGAAAATGGGAGGATATAACCAATATGTCTCAGTCAGTTTTCCCATACGGATCTTCAGCTCAAGACAGTGACATCAGCTTTGTTGTGCTCGTTAGGATCTCGGGATTTTTTTCCACATATTGAGTTGGATTCCGTTCTGTCCTGGGACTGTCCTGGGATCCTGAGCAATTTCAGCAAGATTTCTGGTCAGTATCATCAATATGATCAGCTTAAATCCTTTCATCACAGTAATTATTATCCTGTATGGCTTCAGGTGCAAGATGTCACCTGTGGCTACTTCAGAGCTGGCTGCCAGTCCGAAGCAGCGTGTGGGCATTCATAGTATCGCTTCTCCAGCGTTGTCTCCACACAGGAGTGGTAAAAGGATACACAATGTCAGTGTCATATTTCCCTCCCTTCAAGCCTGTGGTCTTCGCACATGCCTCAGCACAAGCAAGCAGGAGGCACATGGACCCTCAGTCGTCCACTCTTCCTGCAAGTGTCAAAACTCAGACAGTCCACTTCACCTGCAACGATTTTGTCCTCCTAGAAGAGAAGTGACACTTTGCATCCTGACAGAGGTTACATTGGCCGTATTCACTGTGTGAGGGAGCATTTTTCACCCTGATAGGTTCAGCATGAAATAACTTGCAGAGTACTGCATTTACCAGGTGTAAACAACCACCCACCAGACTGTTTTAAACAGACAGTAAATCCCCAGGCTGCCAGGTAAGGTGAAAGACCAATCCTCTCAGTACTAGAAGGAAAATGAGTAATGAGTTGAAAACATACCATTTTGTGCTATAAGGGGCCATATTCCTGCCTCTCTCTGAGATGCCCTTTGGCATTCTTATTAAAAAAACCCTACTACTAGATTCTAAACCTATTTGCTGTAAAAAATGACAGCAATTCAAAATGGTTTGTCTCTGTGGATCCTATTATCTACTTTTCTTTTTCTCTTTTCCATCACCTTGCCGTGCTTCTGGGGTGACTCAAAGTGGTAGATGGAATACAAGTTTCTAATGACTCTGAGATGAGACACTTGAAGTCCTTGAATTACAGTGCCAGTCAGAGAGATATGGGAGTGTCCCTATGGATAAGGGATACATAAAGACTAAAATTCAGGAAACTGTGGTTGTAGTAAATTCGGTCACGATGTGAATGTCATCTGCTTTGGTTGGTGGGAGGAGGGGTTATACAGAAATAGCCTGGATTATTTAATTTATTTTTGAAGTCCTCCCCCTCTTTTGGAGTTTGTGTGTGTGCAAATCTGAATGTGATCTGTGCAATTGTTGAGCTCTACCACTACTACAAAGACATTTATGCTGTTGACATTACTATAAGGGGTATAAGATGTTAGCTGTTGTATCAGCTAGAAAATCCTTCCCAAACTACATTAATACATTCCTGTGATTTTTTGGCACTTATTCTGGATTTAAGTTTAGAAGACTTAGCAAAATTATTCTCAAATCTAAAAGCATTGTGAAGTTTATGGTAAATTAATACATATTAATAGAGCAAATTTGGTTTTCCAGCACAGTGACTGTCCACTATTTGTTTTCCTTCTTGTAAAATATTAATCATCCAAGCAGGAAATTCAAACAGTACTCAAGTGATAGGCAATAAATCAGAAAAGACTATTTCTTTGTTGTTTTGATAAGTGGCTTGCTATTTGTTTTCAGGTTATTTTTGGTATGAGGGAAGGTGCTAGTATTTATCTGGATTTGTTCAGCATATGTTGGAGTGGAATATTTTACATTAAACTGCTCAACACTATGACAGTTTAAAACCTGTAAAATTTATAAATAATTCATATTTTATAAAGAGAAGGAAAAATGTTGGCAGAAGTGTAAGTTGTGGACCCTTTTTCTTAAGATACAGAGACAAAACACATGATTTGTCTTCAGGCAAGAAAAATTGAAATGTCATCCAAGATCCGTGCACCTTGACCTCTTTTCACTGAGTAACACACCAGTTGCATGACAGGTGCATTTGAAATATTAAATTTTGATGAAACTGGAAAGTACAACTAGAGCTAGATATATATGTCAGCAGAAATGAAAGATATGGCTAATTACCAGGAACAAAAAACTATTCTACCAACTTCAGACACAGCACCTGATCCGACATTGTATCACTGGAATGATCATAGAGTTCAGATCAGTTTCTCTTACAGGATGATGAATTCTGTCAGATTTTTCAAGCAAATGACATGAACTCACTGGACTGGGATTTGAGGAGAAAAGTGGCTTTAATCCAGAAGTTACTGACAGCATGAGAGATGGAAAGGGTCAAAGGGGAGAAAGAAGAAAGTGCTTTCTTGGAAAAGTAATTCTTTTTCAATATAACTAAACCAATATAGATGAGCCTTCCAGAGAATCAGACTAGATAAAATATTCAGACAGGCTATTTTAATCTGGTGTCTCTCTATTCTGCACAAATCTGGTTCTAATCTGTGCTCCCTTACCCAATATAAATAAAATAAGATTGTATAGTTGAGATTAAAATACAAGGCCAGCAGTCTCAAATCCAGCCTAAATGCCTGAATTATGAGGCCACTTTCTAAAACTATTACAAGTCTGCCATCCTACTGCTAGCTCCAGTAGGGAAATGGAGGGGTTTTCTCTGTGCATTACTGAACAGAGAAAAGCCTGACTTTTAAGGCAAAGAGGGACTTTCCCAGAAACCTCTCAGTGATATACTCTGATATTCATTGCATTGCCAGAGGCGTGTCTTTAACCACACTGTTACTAAAAAGAACAATTATGGGCCGTAAAATGCAGTCCATTGGCCAGAGCAGCTCTGCAGAAGTGAATATACTGGCAATTCTGGGCTGAGAAGCATTTTACCAGCTGACATGATGATATTTTGCTGCACACTACCAGTACTTGCCTCTTCTGCATCACCTGAAGTCAGTTATCATAGCAAACCAGAATACAAAGGAGGGTTTTTTCCTGTGAGATGACTCCCTTTCAAACCAAAAAGCACGCCACTCATTCAGCTGTACTTACCTGCAGAAGTTTGTTGGTGCAGACATATCAGAGATCCTTGCAGGCATTACTTAGTCTTATTTGAAGAAATCTGAGCAGGGACAATGGCCTCTCCATGCTGTGATGGACTAAAGCAGCAGGAAACAGAAGCTGAGACTCCATCCCTCCACACCAGCAATCTCAGGGGCCAGAAAGATCAGTTTCTCTCTTTTTCTCGTATCTGCATCATCCAGTGCTAAACTGCTTGGTTTCATGTTTTTTAAGTCCAGATATCTTGGATTATTGTGCATAAACATCAGCCAAACTGACTTCACAAACATAGTTATATTAGGGTGGAGTGTATTTTAGTTAAGACTTGAGGCTCTGTGAAGAGATGTTTGAGCCTACAGAACAATATTCATGCTTGCCCTCTTCTGTTCTTAGTTTTGCAATGCTGAGCAGATGTGCAACATGAAGAAAAAAGATAGAAGGTTAACAGACAAATTAAAAACTGAAATTGAGAGAAAAACTTCAAGAACCTTAACTGGAACTTCAGCAGAATTATGTGATTAAATCCAAAGCTGTGCAGCTGTAACCTAAACCAGTAACACTCCATTTATTGCTTTAAAATCCTACAGAATGATAATACAAATGATGAGTTGCCTCAGTCTTGGCAGAATGGATTAAACTCTTACATCATTTTACACCAGTACTTGGAAGGGAAACATCACTCCTCTTATTAAGTTTGAGCAGCTTAACCTTTAGGCTTAACACACTCTGAGACACTTAGACTTCAAAAAACACCAACCAAAAAACCTCTGTGATAGTTGCCCCTTCCTTGTAAGACGTAACCCTTCAGATAGCACGAGTGATGAGTTTATTTGCCCAAGAACTGGGACACCAGTTTCAATTCCCTGCTCAGTGTTTAAGCTCCCAGTTCCAGGCATTGACTCTTCTTCATAGGTACATTTGTCTGTATCCTGGAAAACTGTCCTTTGCATCATCAGATTGGAGACAAAAACTACCTTTGCAGATGATTGATATGATTGATCCCTAGTCTCAAGGTTACCTTTTCTTTTTGGATTTTATTCAATGAACCAGGAAGCGGTTCCCCTCTTCCTGATCAGTGGTCTAAGGTACTAATTTTTATGTGGAAAAGGAAAATCACGTCTTTTGTTAGCTTTGTTTTTGAAGAAAATCTCATAACTAGGTTTGAAGCATGGATTTCATGCTGGAGAAAGCAAAAAGGAGAAAAAAGAGTAATCTGGATGATGTGCCTAAGAGGCAAGATTTAATAATCCTGCCATCCTTCTAGGTAGCTTTCCACTCAAGATTCTAATTGTGCTGGTTTCCATTTGAGGATATCTCTTTATGTCCACATACCTAATCCAGCCACCAAACCTGTGAAGGCAGATACTTGAAAGGTAGCCATCCCTGTCCTTACGTTCTGGATCATCTTATTGGATGGGCAGCATCAAATTAACTTTATGAAATGCAGTTTTTTTAATTCCTTCATCTCTATCTAATAAATTGCAACCTTAAAAAGGAAATAATCTGGCCTAGAGACTTAAATTTATCGTGGCATTAATCTGACTATGTTTTTACTCTGCCTAAAGTTTAATTTGATTCTTTCCCTCTAATAAATCTCATGTTAATTAAGACAGCCCAAAATGAATTATAGGGACTGTTACTGGATGCTCATTGTTGAATACTTCAAAGATAAGTGAAGCTGACTCCTGCCCTCAAGTGAAGCAAAAAGAGCATGAGGGCATGAACACTGATGAGATGGCAAATTGTGACGTGAACGAGAACTATGAGGCTCGTAGCAGCAGATCTTGGCTTGTAGACCCAGTAAAGAGAGTGAAAAATGTGTAATTTCTATAGGGACTACATAAGGTGCACTATCAGTCCGGTGTAGCTGTTTGGGCTTTTTTTTTTGGCAGTGGCCATCAGCACAAGTACCCCGTGCCAGACGCACATGGCACAACTGGAATAGTGCGTACAAATTCGTGGGCAGAGGCAGCAGTATCGCACTGCAGCTGAGACGGTGAATTTCAACGTTTATCTCTAACAGGCTGCCGTCCCAGTCAAGCACTTTTCCTCTCCTTAGAAGAAGGCTATCAGTGTTGCCAAACTCTACAAACAGCACTCAGTTCTTCTTTCTCATTTGCATTGGCTCAAACTGTAGTTGTTCAGATATACTTGAAGGTAGAATTGAGCCTATGAAGGCCCCATTCCTGCAAAGTGTGATGTGCATGCAAAGAACTCATTTTACAAAGATTCCAATTGACAGCATTAACTTTGCAGCCAGATGTTTTGTGAAATCAATACCTTTGATAAGGGAAGTTTTGTAAACATGAGATGCAGAGCTTTTCACAACTATTAGAAATGAATATTCAGTAAAATTCCCAAATTTGAATTTCAGATACTACGAAAAGCATTATTTCTTCTTCATAAAATATGACTAGTTATATAGTTATCCTGGTTGACCAGCAGATATTGACAGATGTAAAACAAGAAATATCTTTGACAGTACATGATTTAAAACTCTAAAACTGTCTTTATTTAAAAGTCTGTTGAGCATAAAAGGATCATGAGTCCTTAAAAAATTTATTAGACTCTATGAACTGCATAAATGAGATTTCTTTTCCAGTATTGTGCAGCTGGTGCTGTAGGTGGTAGTATAATTAAAATCAGTTACTGAAATGGCAATAAGGTCACAGTTAGTATATCTTTTAAAATAATAAACTATGTTAACTTTTTTCCCAAAGGGATGGACTCACGCGATTGGGGGTTTAGATGAAGAGTGCACAAGAGTGTGTATAAAGCAGTAGCAAATGGTAGGATAATTGGTAGAGTTGTACAAAGACAAAAGCAGCAGCAACTGGTAATGTTACAGGATGATGCCATCCAGTGGTTCAGCACAGCACTCAGGGACAGGTTTTGAGTAGTATCTGGTACAAGATACCATTAATAGATCAGGCTACAGAATTGCTCCTCTCTGATATTTTCATTCCAGTTGAACTTGCCTCTGTTTAGTAATTGCAAACTTACTTTTGTTCTAACCTACAATTGTGTAATACTTTTCACATATGCTTTGACCTAATTTCATGTACACAGGTATATATTGTCTTGCCTGTGTTGTGTGTCTGTGTGCACATACAGACAACAATAATGTGATATGTTGAAGTTTCCATGTGAAGGGCCATGCTTCAGTTATTGAAAGAAAAACCAGCTAATTTTTCTGTAAATCACCTTGAAAGTTGTGTGCTCCATAAGTGGAGCAATTGCTTTATATCAGAGCTCTGCACAGCAATAAACTTTTTATTTTGCCAAATGCGCATAAAGGGGAGACATACTAAATGGGCTGCAAGCAATTATGAATTCTTGAAGCAATTATGAATGCTTGCTAGGAGTAACCTGCTACATCATCAAAACAATATTGCAATTTATTTATGTGGCTGCCATTTAGGAAATAAGGAAATACCAAAGGGCTCAGTGTAGTGGGCTTCAGATGGATGCATTGCATTGCCAAGCTGCAGAAAAATTGCCTGTAGACTGAAATTTTATAATGTTCAGTAATCAGAACCGATATTCTGGTTAGTTTCAAATCAGGAAATCAGTGCAAAATTTAACTCAGGCCCTGACAAGAAATCTGCTTGCTAGTATGTGCATGTTGATTTAGGGGATTGAAGGAGGTAGTGAAAGTTGTTTCTTCCTTTGAGAATGGACATCAGTGCTAAACAGCTCTGAGAGAGCAGAAACAGCTCACACTACTTTTCCATGCAAAAGCAGCTTCAAGAGTGTTCTGCATTGGAATGCCTGCAATTCCCTGTGGAGTCGCAAGGGATGACATCAGCGCATGGTAAACACACGTTGAAGTACATTAGAGGAATTACTAGATTTTTTGTCCTATGTGAAAATTGCATCAATTTCAAAAGTACAGATTTGGGTGGGAAGGAGTGTGCAGTTATGAAAGAGAAAGAAATATTTTCTGTGTGGCTCCCTTTTTTTATTCTGTAAATAAAAGAAGCAGAGAAAGAAAAGGGCTGAGAAATGAGAAATGACTGACAAATGAAGTTATCCCTCTTCAATTTTGACAGGAATATAAAGGGTGTTGAAAACAAGCCAGTTTCCTGGCAGTCTGCTTCATAGGAATTCTTGTCTGCTAACAACAGTGATTAAAAGAGCAACTGAAACTTTAAATATGAGTTACCAAAAAAGCCTTTTAAAATCTTAATTGTTGCAGTTTTTCTATTCCCTTGAGTGCCAAGCAGCACGCAGTTAATGTCATACCAGCCTTCCCCCCCACAAACTTGTTAAGTCCACAGCATTTCAAATATAGACCTAAGGTTTCTGTGTGTCTGTTAGCAGGGGAAGTGCCTTCTCTCATTTAGCAATTATTACTTTTTTTCCCTAATCTCAGCCACAGGCGGTTTAGTTTTACTTTGATCAACTGTCTTGTCTTTCTATCACTTGTCTGAGATCTGAAGAGAGAGAAACATCACTGAGGAAATGCTTGTGAACTGGCATTAATCTGATTTAACTTGTTTGAATAAGTTTTGGATTAAATTTGGCACTTTTTTATCTGTAAGTTTGGACAGTTAGTTTTCATAGATGTTGGGATGAGAAAGCATGAACACGTGGATTCACTGCAATAGTTATAGGTGCCCACACACATCTGTGCTCTTAGTGTGTTAATTTTTAATACATAATCCTGTGCTCTGTTGTATGCTTACATTGATTATTCCCCACCTCTTCTTGATCTTGCCTTTTCCTCTGAAATACAAGAATATTGGTCGTTACAGCATGCTAAAAGTTGACTAGTGGCATGGGTTAGGAGAGTAAAACTTAAGATTTCTCAAGGCGAAATGCTGGCTGCCTGTCACGTCTCTGCAGAGACTCTGCTTCTCTGGTACCCTCGCAGGCTACACTGCAGAATAATGATTTCAGCAGCGGATTTTGGCCATTGTTATTTAGATCCTTGTCAGACTATTTAGGGCTTTATAGGCTTAAACTGTCCCTTTCGCTTCCACCCAGGAGCTCACTGAAGGCCAGTACAGTGGTGCTGAGGGGAATAGTGTAATGGGCTTACCTCGCACTCATCCTTCCATGTAACCAGGTTTCAACATCTGAGGCATCACAGGCAAGCTCTTTCTGAAAACTGTATTACAGTGACCTTATTTTGCCAAACCCTGCAGTGAAGAGGAAATAGCATGGAGATGAACTGGTCTCTGCATTAAGAGTGCAGGAGCAGCCTGGACAAAAAAAAGAAGGCCCTGACTTACGAAAAGGAATCTCTCCTGTTTCAAATAAGTTGCCAGTGTAAACTGGGATGATGTTACCTCTGACTTGATTAACCGTGTATCTCCTGAGTGCTAAGTTAATGCAAGTGTTGGATAATATATTCCACCAGTTCAGCACCAGCAGACAAAGTGAAGCTGTAGGACTGCGTACCACGAAAAACTCCTTATCTTCCTGACTGCATCCAGAGTAATCCTGGGAGTCAAACAGTAAGGGAGCACCATTTTGAATAATGACTTAGACCAGACAGTTCCCAACATAATTGTCTAATAAGTCATTCAAAGCATCCAGATTTCTTACAGCAACCTAAAGGTGTTTTGTTACTGAGACTTTTTTAAAAAATAACACTTGTAAGCAATATTGTGTCAAGGCTGAAGCACTTTCTGGTTTATTATTTCTCACAATCCCTTGGTGCACTGCATTGTACTATGAGCTAATTAAATCTGTTGTCTCTTAGAAATTACAAATTCCTTGTTCTGTGTTTATCTTGTCTTGGCTGAACACAAGAAGGAAAAGTTTGGAGGTAAAGGCAGATGTAACTGAGATTGATGTAGGTAGATCTTACTAGCTCTCTTGTTTAGTACTCTCAAGATTCACTGTCCAAACGCTGAGATGATTTGAATTCCTGAACACTTGCAATGTGCAAACACAATTGGCAAAGGAAGGATAAAACATGCAATCAGTGGCTTTGTTTTGCTAATTGTTGTTAGGAGTTTGCAGACAAGCCCATAGTAAACCACTTCTGCTTTGCTAATTCTGTGTAAGGATAATGAAGAAAGACCTCCCTGAGGAGGACTTTGAAGAAGTGTTAGAAAGGGGGTTTGTGGGGTAATTCAGAGAAAGAATTCAGAAATGTCTCTGTGGAGTCCTCATAACTTACTACAGAGTAAAGAAACAGGCTTGGAGCATGCACAATTGCAATAGTAGAAGAAACAAAAGTAAAAATCCAAATTCAGATAGACAGATCCAAAAGATCTGCAAATTTGTAATTTAGTTTTAAAAATGTGTAATATTTACAATTACATTATAAACTGTTGACTTGAGCATTCAAGAATGCTTTCACTACAGCAGAAAGGATCATTATTTTGTGAAATATAGCCAATGACAAAATACAAATTGTAGAACAATCACCCTGCCTTTGATAGCCAAAAAGCTACCAAAACAAATTTGTTAGACAATCAGTTTATAGGCACATAGATAATAAAATAAAAAACTGATATGAAACAGCCAACATCAATTTATCAAGAACAAATCAAGTCAAATCCATCTGTGTTTCTTTTTGACAGTGTAACTGGCCTGGTGGATACAAAGGAAGCGGGGATGTGATATATTTGGACGTTAATAAAGCTTTTGACACACTACCAGTTCCATTCTCATAACCAACTTAAGGAAATGTTCTGGATGAAATTGCCATCTGGTGGGTGCACCCACTGGCTGCAGAAGTGTACTAAAAAGTAGTTATGACAGTTCACTGTCAAATTGGGAAGACATATTATATAACATCCTTTACAGGCTTTTCCTGGGTTTTGTTCCAGTTTCATTAATGATCAGAAAATGCTCATCAAAAAATGGGTTTTTTTTTTCATCCACTGATAAGATTGGAATATTTTGGAGGATTAAAATTCAAAAGTCATGGTAGTTTCAAGAAGTGGTTTGAAAATCATTAGACATGAAATAACTGCTACACTTACTAAGAATAAAGTACCCAAACAGAAGATTTGAAGTAAGGGTGATAATACTGTACAAAAGAGCAGGGATAGATCATAGTCTAAATGTGAAACTGTGGTTTCATACTGCTAAAAAAAAAAAAAAGGAGCAAAGGAATTGCAATGTTTGTATCTAAAACATGGGAGGTATTTTGTTTTACATATGTCATTTTAACTAGACCATTATCTCAGATGCTGAGATTTCAGAATAGGTAGACATATTGCTAAGAGTCCAAAGGAAAGTCAAAAGAGGTATGAGAAGTTTAGAAAATGCTTGCGAGGGAGGTTTGAGAATTTGCTTATTTGCTGTGGCTTCTTTGTTCTGAACAAAACAAGTATGAGAAAGATTGTCATAAAAAGAACAGGGAAATAGTAAAATTATTATAATGACAAGAAATTAAAATTTCCTCTTATCCACTGAGTATAGGACAAAAGTAGTTAGCTGAATTTATCCAAGAGAGATTCAAGTTAGATGCTAAGAAAATGTAAATGCAGGGACAGATTGTGCTGGAACATGCTAACTGTGCAGTCTCCTTCACTGGAGATTTCTGAGGACACATTAGATGAATGTGTAATCAAGAGTGAGCTGGGTATGCTTCATCCCATCTCAGAGATTTCTTTCAGCCTTCCTTTGTGTGATTTCTACTTAGTAATGCAAATGTCTGAAATTAGTGCTTAGGTGGATTCTAGAAAATAGCTCTAAGGTGGATTCAGGCAAAAGTATCTCTGCCAACAGACTGGCAGCAAAGCCTCCTGAGGAGACCTTGAAGCTAGGAATGAGAGGGTAGAGAGAGATGGTGACCCACAGTCCATTGGGGAAGTGATGGGCTGTGTCGGCAGGAAGGTGCAGTAGACAAGACAGGGCTTAAGAATGATAAAGCAGGGTGAAGGACACCCACTTGGAGCACATGAAGGCAAACAGGGAAGTGCCACAAGGACAGCGTCATGGGAGAAGCTCTCATGCTTTATGAGAAATCAGGTGGTTGGAGCACCCCTCTGAAACGCCTTTACACTGATGCATGCATGTAGCATGAGACAAAAGCAGGAGGAATCAAAAGCCTGTGTGCAGGTGCAGGTCTATGATCTTGCCCAGATGTGGTGGGACAGCTCCCACAGCCAGCGTGCTGCAAGGGTGGACACAGGCACTGCAGGCATGAACAGGTGGTGGGGAAGGGTGTGGAGTCATTCAGCTTTTTGTGAGAGACTAACAGGGATTAATGGAGCCTTGCCCTGGGACAGACAATGAGACAGACAGCAGTTTATGGCTCAGGATTAGAGGGCAGACCACGTTGTGGCAGGCATCTGCTACAGACTGCCAGATCAGGAAGAGGATGCTGCTGTCTTCAGACAAGGGGAAGAAGCCTCATGGTCAAAACCTTGCTTCTCATAATGGGGTTGTTATGTGCTGGACACAGCATTAAACAATCAGCCCTGGGGATACATGGATTGCACTGACGACAACTTCCCAGGAGGGGTGACTGGTGATCCAACAATGGCTGACCCTCCATTAGACTGGATGCTTGCAAATAAGAAAGGCTTGGGGGTAGTCATGTAGCAGCAGTCATGGCTGCTCCAGGAGGTGGTGGAGATCCCATTCTGAGCAAAAAATAGGAGGACCATGACTCTGGATTACAGGACAGCAGACTTTGGCCTCTTGAAGGATCTACTTGATAGGAGATGGAGAGAAGAACAGACCAGGAGCTCTGGCGGATTTTCAGGGTGCGTAACAGTAAGCCATGCCAGTGGGGAAAAATCAAAGTGGCAGGAAGCCTACACCTCTGTTCGCTTGTGGGCCTCTCACTGCAAGAAATACATTGAGGTGCTGCAGCATGCCCCAAGAAGGGCAACAAGGCTGGTGAAGGGTCTGGAGCACAAGTCTTATGAGGAGTGACTGTGGGAGCTGGGGCTGTTTAGCCTGGAGAAAAGGAGGCTGAGGGGAGACCTTATTGTTCTCTACAACTGCCTGAACAGAGGTTGTAGAGGGACAGGGATATTAGGAAAAATTTCCTTGTGGGAAGGGTGGTCAGGCAATGGAAGGGGCTGCCCAGGGAAATGGTAGAGTCACCATCCCTTGAAGTGCACGTGGATATGGCACTGGAGAACATGGTTTAGTGAAGAATATGGTGGTGGTGCTGGGTTGACAGCTGGACTTGATGATCTTAGAGGTTAATGATTCCATGACGTGTGAGGACAAGTTCTTTACTTAACTCAGACCTTAAAAGGAATAGTAGAAGAGGTGAAAGCTGGAACAGGTGAAACAGAGGAATATAGAGATATTCACTCACTGTGAAGGAATGGCACTGGGAAGGCTAAGGCCCATCTACAGCTGAATCTTGGAAAAGACAGGAAGGGGAACATGAAGGACTTTTACAGAGCCATCAACAACAAAAGACAGATCAGAAAAAATGAGGGACTGACACTGGATGGAGTAGAGGAGAAAGGACACGGAAAAGGGTGAGGTACCCAGTGCCTTCTTCACCTCAGCCTTTACTGATAAAATCCACCCTGAGGAGTCACAGCTCCCTGACACCCATGAGAAGGGCTGGAGCAGTGAAGTTTTATGCTCAGGAGGATGACATTACAGAATATTAAACCAAGGGCACATACACAAATCTGTGGGACACAACTGAATGCATCTGTAAGGACTAAGGCAGTTGGCTGATGTCATTGTGAGGCCACTCTTGATTATCTTTGGAAAATTGTGGTGACTGGGAGAGGTTTCAGGGGACTGGGAAGCCAAAAGTCACTGATACCTTCAATAAGGGCAAGCAGGAGTGTCTAGGGAACTACAGGACAGTCTACCACACCTTAATTGCTGTGATAGTGATGGAGCAAATCCCACTGGAACCATTTCCAAATGCATTATTGTGTTTTAGGCATCTTCCAATCCTTTGTCGAAAAATGAGAAACATTTTTTTTATTCTTTTTAGTGTGATACACAGAGGTTACATGTCTACAATTCCGAGGCTCTATTCGGTTCAGCGCTCCTGCTAGTCAAATGCCACCTACCATTTTCTGTCTCAGCAACAAGCTGAGACAGAAACTTTTAGCATCTCACAAATGCTGGTGAAGCTCCACACAGTCAGACAGTATCTTCCAAACAGCACACTCCTACTTTCTAGTAGGGGTCATATTAAAAAAAACAAAAAAAACCCTACCTATTCTGAACTCCCCCATCTCTGCATGGCCATCCTTATGCCACAGTTGGGCATAATAAAGAGGAACCATCTGGGACTAGCAGATATACATGAGAGAGAGTGAGGATGAGATTATCCCAGTGGAGACTGATTGCAGTTGCAAAAGTAATACATTCACTTTTAAGGGAACAATTTTCAGGAAGTTTAATTTGCAGAGTGAGAAAATTAATTGAGAGCATAGGCAATTTTCATCTTTCCATCCAGCAAGGAGAGAAAACTAAAGGGAAATAGTGAATTTAATCAGAATGACAGGGAAAAGTAACAGTCACTTATAATTGTTCTTGGTAACAGCATAATTTTTTCCAGAATACAGAGGTGTCTGAAAACTACTTTCAATAGCTCTGAAAAAATATGAGTGATACCCAGTCAATTATTTATTATGACCAAAACACTTACACAATAAATCAGATGCTTGGATGGGACAAATCCATATTCACAAATTTAAAATATTTAAAAAATCAATAATTAACACACAGATGAGACACATACTCTCACACAAATTCCATGTCTATGCAAATGAAAAAAAGAACCTTTGTAATTCAAGAGGAAGAATTGTACAGCTTTATTAAGCAAAGCATGGCTGTGAATCTCTATTGAGGCTGTGGGGGAAAAACTGTCGTGAAGAAATTAAGATATTTCAACATTTGCATTTTTTCTGAATTAGCATAAAATTAAAATATCTAATTTTTTCGTAGAACAAAATGACTTTTTGTAACAAGCTTGTTTTCACATTCACCATGGTCATGGCTGAGACTGCCTGGTTCCCGATTCTGGGGATGGTTCTGCATAAGCCGTGGTGTTGGGAGAATACAGTGCTGTTCAGAAGACTGCTAATTAGCAACTGGTCTAAAGGAGCTGTTTGCCAAAGTAAGCAGAGTGCAAGAAAACTGCAGCCCTTTCCAACATGTTTCCTTTTCTAGGAATGCTGAGATACTACTGTAGTTGTAATTTTAATGAACTGTCTCCTACTGAAAGGATCCTTAGCTGGCAAATGTGTCTCATTTCAAAATGCTTGATACTGGTTGAGCTGTGAAAAGTAAGTGAAGCAGATCTGATAATCTGACCCACACGGCTCCTTTACAAAGGAACATTACAAAGTGAACATTATCAATGAACACTTGATTTCCTGTATCCTCAAGGAAAATTGCTTTGGAAGAAAAGACTGCTCATGAGTGGCTCTTGATAGCCTCTTTTCAAATGCTTATCGTCCTGGATCAGCAGGCAAGTCTTGTTTATAAGGAGGGCTCAGCACCACCTCTTTGTTTGGGATACCAAGGGTAATTCACACACATCTGTATTTTGGTTTTCATCATGTTCTGCTCTGCTGTAAATATCAGTTTTATTGACAGTTATCAACCTCTCTTGACACTCCTCTGTTGGCTGGAGATGTGAAATTCCCCAGCTCCACTTTTTGTCAGAACATCTCCCAGAGATATAATGAGCAGCAGCAGGGATTGGAAAAAACACTTGATAAGTGCTCAAAACCCAGCTTTGTTTATTCTTTGTGGCAATCTGCTCTAAGGTTTGCTGCCTAATAGTGCTCACACTACACAACAGTGCTTCCTACATGATTAGCCTTTCCCACTATTAAAATAGTGCATTCTTTATGTTTGACCTGATTGTAAGAAGAACTTTCACATCAGGCTGCTGTTGGAATTGTTTCACGTGAAAAACACTGCAACTGTGTTTTAGATACTCCAGAATCTCTAAAAGCAATACAAAATAAATAAGCTGTCACTGTCAAGGACAGAAAATAAGTGCTGTCATGGAAAAAATGCCTTTTCTTCAAATTTGGCATATTTGTGTAATCTTTGCTGCATAGCACAATTATTCTGAAAATTGCATTGCTTATATTTTTTAAAATATAGTGTCTTTAATTGCTAAAAATAGCTTTCTGTCTAACTTTCTGTGCTTCTGCCCTGTAGAATTAGCCTTGCAGAAAACTGCCTCAAGGCAAAAAGAGTCAAGTCTGAACTTGACCCACATCCAGAGATTTTTGTAAACAGGAACCCCATGGGCTGTTGAGTTGGTAACGATTAGAATTGCAGAAAGTTTTTTTCTTATTCTGTTCTTCCTTGTGGCAAGGCAAAGCAACAAGAATGCATGCAGAAACTATGTTAGTGCATTCATATCCCAAATTCAAAGGCACTGAAAAAGTAGAAAGAGGAGAACTTATATTCTGGCTTCAGAAATAATACTAGGTTATATTAAAAAGGGATAGGTATGTATTGTAAGTCCAGTTGGATTTTAGAAAATAAGAAAGATCAGCTTACTGTCTTGCAGTTTCCATGATGATATCATGAGCTTCATGGTTTTGAGGGTTGTCTTGGCTTTCTTATCTCCTTTCTTGAAAAAATTTGCCTTTATTCAAAATTGTTTGTTTGTCCTGTTAATTTTAACAGGACGCTTCTCATAATTAACATATCTGTCAGAGCCATATGTCTTTGAAATTAAAAGTGAACTCATTCCTAACATTACACAATCTGCACTTCATTGCATCTTTTAAACAATGGTGAACTGCTGCTTTGCTCATTGTCCCCTTAATTATCTTTAGGCATAAGTAGCCTTCTCATAAAAAAGTTGAAATATATTTAAACTTTTGCTTAAGTGCCTGTGAAGTCAATAATATTTATATTTTACAAATACATGGACTAGAATTAAAGTACAGATAAACGAGGCACGTAAGTGAAGTTTTTACGTGCTATGTTTTGCGTTGGCCCTTGGACCTTGAGGTAGAGTATTGGGAGGTAATTTTTGTATTTAAAAATCTTGCCAATTGCAATTCTATAGACTGGGCTCAGGTGTATGTGTGGAAACACGCTTGCTGCTGGCAGAAAGCAGCCGTGGGTCGCCCATACTACCACCATCTGTGGCATATGCGCACTTGGCAGAGGGATTTCTCTGTTATTTCCTAGGAGGCAGGCCCCATCCATCCCGTTACTGTTGCCATGGCCACATTCCCTCTCTTAGCATCCTTGAGCAGAGAAGAATTCAATGGTGTCGCTTCCCCAGGAGATTGCCTATGTACTTTCCCCTTCCTTGTGATCAGCATCAGCATGGCAGAATGATGGGTTTTGGTGAGGCACCTGGTAAAACATAGCAAGATGGGGAGACTTTGGCCACAGAAGTGGGCAAACCACAACCAGGTCTTCAGCTACAGGTAGTTTGTGCTCCTCATGGCAGCACTGAATTTAGAAGTCTTCTTAAATAAATAAATAAATAAGTCTGTAGATATATTTATAAAGATATACTCTCTCTAAATATAGTTGTTATGTACCATATTCTACCTAGAGGATAGGTTCCAGTTTTCCTGGCTTATCAAATTTGGGGTCAAATTTTGAGAAAAAAGAGTAGCACCTGTGAACTGGTTCAGGGATTATCTCTTCATTTACTCACCAGTTTAGCTTATTTCACAGACTTTCCATAATACCAGTCAATATTCCTATTTTTGTAAGAATAGCTTTGATTTCTCAGTAAACAAATCTCTTTTTGCTACCTTGCTTTGGTGATAACATTTTACATTACAAGCAGCTGCTCCATAAAGATTGAAATGAGGACTATGTGTTAATACCCTAAAGAAGCAAGACCAGGCTGCAAAGTGCCCTTTCTTTGTCCAGGTGCCAGCACTATGAAGAATCAATACAAAATGAACAATTAGGATGAGAAAGAAAACAAACGTAACTCTGTCCCCATTGCTTCTTTCTCAGTGTTAAAAACCTTGCTGTTAAACAGGCAGAGGGGAAAAGACGATGAAATGCTGTGAGATATGAAAAAATTAAGCCCTCAAAATTTAGGACTTTGTCTTCTTCTAAAATGGCAAAGAAGACCAAGGTCGTTTCAAGTTAGTGAAACAGAAGCCATTCTGCTGTGTCCTTCAATTAAAGCAGAGTGTGCATAAAGATGATTTTCTCTGCTGCATCCTTTTCAGACTGACCCAGTAATGACAACCCAGTTTAGCATGATGACTTTGATAATCATTGTTATCTCAGGTGTGAGGAGGTGGTGAGGAAGAAAACATCTTAGAAATGCCTGCCACCATAATAAAGTTACAATATATTTGATTATTAAGAAATGGGATCTTTATTTCAGAGAAATTGTGGAAAAAAATTTAAGCAGTCATGAGTAGGAATAGATAATATTTAAAGGGAGAGGAGCTCCAGCCAGTGAGCAAAGTCACATTTCAAAGGATAGATTGTATGATCCTTTAATTGGGATTTTAGTGGTGCACAGGACTTTTGCTGTATTATTCTTTACAGTAAACAGGCATCCAGCAAACTCAGACACACATCCCTCTTGCATGTACTGTGGGACATGGAGTTGAGTAAGCAGGAAACAATCCTTCCAGATGCAGAGCAGTAATTCAGAAATAACAGCCCAAAGTAAACAGAAGAATTGTGTGTGAGGCTTTCACACCATTTCCTAGGCTGAGCATCTGATCAGCAGCTGAGGTGGATATTTAGATTCAGAAGCAAATTTTAGTATTTTTGCTTAAGCACAAGCCCCTTCCTCCTATGAAAAGGGATTTTCCAAACTGCTATGCTCCAGCGTGGAGAGCCACCTGGTGGGGGCTGGCAGCAGTGCCTTGCTGGGTTCACCTACAGAGCCCAAAATACTCTCTTTGCCAAATTCCTTTGGTTATTATTCTTGGAATTTCTGTTTGCAAAATCTTCATCGCCTCCTCAGTTTTTGTTCTTTTTTTGTTCTGTTGTTTTTTCTTCTTTTTGTTTTAGTGTTTGTGCAATCGTAGTTACTCTCTGCCAAACAGGATTCACCAAGAAGGCTTATTGTGAGCCATTTCATAGTTGGACAAAATGTTTCAGCAAAAAAACCAAGTTAATTACTTCGAAGTACAAATTCACAGTATCTTACAGATGTAAAACATATTCACCAAATAATTTCATGCAGGAAAATAGAAAAGGTGCCTCATTCAGATGCATTCTTGAGCTAGACAAAGGGAATTAGTTTCTGTCTACCTGCTGTCTCAGGGCTTAGAGCACTGTGGAAGGCTGGAAGGGACTTGATTCAGTTCTATTAAAATCCATGCTCTGTAA
Source organism: Machaerirhynchus nigripectus (assembly GCA_013397975.1). NCBI lineage: Eukaryota > Metazoa > Chordata > Aves > Passeriformes > Dicruridae > Machaerirhynchus > Machaerirhynchus nigripectus. The sequence continues at coordinate 747,913 of VZRQ01011066.1, read as the reverse complement.
GACCGAAGGCTGGATGTAGGCTGAGGAGGAGGTGCCGATAATCAGATCATAAGATGTTCTAAACAAGGGCTTCCTCAGTCTTCCCCTTTGAGATTGTTTCATTATTTATTAAGCATTGACATCATTACACGTGAAAAAAAGGAAAGGAAAGGA
>VZRQ01011066.1:679723-747556 GCA_013397975.1 Machaerirhynchus nigripectus | reverse complement strand
AAGGAAAGGAAAGGAAAGGAAAGGAAAGGAAAGGAAAGGAAAGGAAAGGAAAGGAAAGGAAAGGAAAGGAAAGGAAAGGAAAGAAAAGGAAAGAAAAAAAAAGAAAAGAAAAAAGAAAAGAAAAGAAAAGAAAAGAAAAGAAAAGAAAAGAAAAGAAAAGAAAAGAAAAGAAAAGAAAAGAAAAGAAAAGAAAAGAAAAGAAAAGAAAAGAAAAGAGAAAAAAAAGAGCTGTCTGAGACCTGAGACTGATTCTCAGGCCATGTGCTGAGACTTTTGCTGGGTAGACAGTAATTAATGCACTGGGGTGCACTACAGGGCTAGCAGGGGTTGGACCAGATGACCTTTAAAGGTCCCCCTCCAACCCAAACTAACCTGTGACTGTGATGCGACACACACCAGTGTTCACACACACAAAGTTCTCCAACAGGTGACGTGCAAAGCAGACTGCATATTGTGCCACCATGGTAGGGCACATTCCAGGGAGGTAAGAACTGGGAATTCAGATCCCCTCAAGAAAAGGAGACATCTGAGCTTGGAGCTCCTAAACTGTAAATCCTTAAATGCCTGAATGAACCCATCCTTTCTTTTTTGGTTTGGCAAGTCCAGGCTTTCTTTAGCATCATTCTTTTAACAAGTAGAGAAAAAGATTTTTTTTTTTAAATCTCACAGCAGGAGATAATGAGGGAAAACTCTATATGAGCCACATCAAATGTGGGTGTTTGATCCAAATCAGCCATTTGATTTGGCTAAAAAAAGTCTCACAGCCTTAATTCCAAATGTGGGATATTTTACTGAGTACTCATATTCCCACTGATATTTCAAAATACATTCAGAAGGTGCTCCACCTATATTTTACATCAGAGTTTAAAGAGAGCATTGGAAATTCAGGCAGTGAATTTCCTAACTTCCAAGTATTACAGGAAAACAAGAAGCTTCTTCCAGAATGTTGAGCATCCTTTAGCCTGAGAAATATCGGGGACATTTTATCTCACTGCAGGAAACAATGGCAAATACAATTATTCTGTTTTCTGTTGTTTTAAATTGTCAGTTTTATGTAATTAATTAAACATGCAACACAGAACTGTTATGAGAGGGTTGAGTGTGCTAGACAGCGTAGGTCCTATCTTGGAAGAGAGTTTGAAAAACCACTTACCTATATCCTTCAGCAGGACATTCCCCATTTCTTGCAGGGTTGAGGTCAGCTGTGTACCACAGCCTCCCCCCATCTCACCTGATCCCCTTTTTACAGCTCAGTTGCATTAAATTCAGTGTAGGTTTGCACAACAACCCCCACACCTCTTTCCTGCAGCATCAGGTGGACCCCACATCCTCAGATCAATCACACTACGCACGTCTGGCTGCTCTGACATTGCTGCTCAGTTACCATAAAGGTCTGATGAACATTTTCTGTCTGCAGCTGTTTCTTCGCTGGTCTCGGGAGCAGGTGTGGGCTAAGTGAGTGCCCTGGCAGGGAATGCACAGCCTCAAAGGCACAGGCAAAGCACCCAGCCTGTAGGACAAAAGTCAGTCCAGGCTTTTCAAATGTCTCTATTTTTAAAATAGTGTTTCTTTCATATTTTTGGTCCCATTTTTCTTTCCCTCATTTTAAAAAACTCATTCTCATATTAGTATACTTTATGTCAGAGGCATTTCTAATTTGAATGTCAGGGTAACAGAGTGGCTGTAGTTCCTCTGCTTAGTACATGAGCTGCTGTTCTTTCTAGAAGGTTTTTCAACAACACATCTCATTATCTTGGAAAAAACAAAAAGATGATGCATACACAATGCCCTTACATCATGCTTCTAATTATTATATCAACTTGTTGCTATTTTCACTGTAAAGACAATGGAACAAAAACAATTGTGTTTGCCAGCGAAAACAAAGTCAAACAACAACTTTTAAAATCTTTGTCTCATATAAACCATGGCATATGCTTAAGAAGAAACTTTACTTCTTTCTACTTTTCACCTAGTTTTTTGCATGTGGAAGCCTTTTATTTCAGTTCTGTTTTACAGAATCAGCTACTTGCCGTGAGCATTCAAGTAGAATTGCTGATTTTACAAACATATACATCCACTTGTCAAAACCATAGCTCACATTAAATGCAGATTGTAAAATTAATGTTCTTTCATGAACTAGGTCGCGTGTGATCTTAGATCTCATGAAGCAAGAAACTAGGACAGAGCCAGTTTGTGGTCCTAAAATTACTGCTGTTAATGTCTAAAATTCATGTGGTTAAAATTTCCATTGTTCATATGGGCCATTCACTTAAGACTTGAACTTGATGATCCTTGTGGGTCCCTTCTAACTCAGAATATTCTGTGATTCTGTCCTGTCACTCCATGTCCTCGTCAAATTTTTTGAAAATAATTCAAATTATATTTGAAAATTTCTATTTCAATTTATCACTGATGATTCAAAAAAAATTGCAATTTTATTTGGACTACCATTTCCTTGACTACCAGTTTCTGTACTATCCCAGGAGTCACAGCAAATCACTATCACATTCTAAATCTCTGTGAGCTCATTACTGAAGCAGGTTCAGGATAGGGCCACCAACATGATAGGGGCTGGAGCACTTCACCTGAGAACAGAGGTTGAGGGAATGGGTCGTGTTCAGCCGTGAGAAGAAAAAACTTGAGGTTGGCTAACGTCAGCCTTCCAATACCTAAGAGGACACTGCTGAGGAGGTGAGATGAGCTTCCTTTCAGAAGTGCGTGGGGCAGGGTGAGAAAAAATGGGCGCAAACAGAAAAGATAGGTTTGGCCTAGACACAGTGAGAATCTTTTTTTGCAGGGAGCACAATCCTGTATTGAACCGGGTCACCGGGAGAGGTTGTGCAGTCTCTGTCCACTGTGAGGCTGGACTGGATGAGTAACTGGGTCTGACTCCAAAGCTGACCCTGCTTTGAGCAGGGGGTTAAACCACAGACAGGTCCCTGAGGTGTCTCAGGATTTTCCCGTGAACCTGTAATACATTGTTTCAAAGGAAAATTGTCTATTAGTATGTCAGAAACATACTTAAACACAATACTGACAACAGTAGGAGTTACATGAGGAAACCTCTAAGGTTTAGCCATCTCAAGAGACCTCCAACAATGTCATGCTAAACTGGATTTGTTCTGATAAAGGAGCTTTGCTGTGATTACACATAATGATCCCTAAAGCCACAGGAGAATAGTATTTTCTCTGCTTGTCATAGGCATGGAAATGTCTACAGCAAGGTTGTCATTGGGAAGGAAAAATGAAAATGAGAAGTTCTGACAGGAGGAACTCAGGAATTGTATCACCCTCATGTAACAGTGGTTACGCACTAGAAAGGGTTGCTTCCACTTCTGCCATTCTTTTGAAAGAGTTTAGCTTAAAGAATCTAAATCTCTAAGGCTCTCTATGTAGTTGTTTGAATTTTATTTAGATGTAAGATTCATGTTAAGTGCAGTTGTTTCTGCTTAGTCTGAAAGGGTTCTTCAAAATAATTTGCTGTGGCTGTCATAGTTTTCTCTTCCTCCCCAGCCAGCAGGGTAAAATCCTACATGAGATGCGCTTGCAGATTTCCTGTACTGTTGAGTTGCATATATAAAAACCAGATTATTTGTGGCGACTGCAAAACAAACTCTAAACATAACTTCTCTTTTCTGTATGTTTTAACTGCACAGTATAGGGAAGTTCATTTCAGTGCTCCTTGAAGGTTGTTTCTTGTTCTTAATGTTGGGGTTTTTTGAATAAACAGAGACTTGCTTTAAGGTAGTAAATCTATGCTTTTTCCAGGGATAAATATAGTCTTGGATTTAATTCATTAATTTAGCACCTATGAACAAAAACAATTAAAATCCAAACTGAAATATTCAAAGAAATCTAACACTACCATAGACTCCAGAAAATAATCAACTGATACGTTTCTGCAAAGATGACTGGTTTTTTCAGGCATGTAAGAAATAATTGGCTGACAGCCTGGGTATATGAGTCTTTTAGGGAATAATTGCTTCAGAAATGAAAAGAACAGCCACAAAGTGTGAGTCACTACATCCAGTTGTGGAAAACAGAAACTAAATATATTCGACATGCTCTAATAGTCATATATGAAGAAAGCAGAAACTTTCAAGCACTTTTGTAGGACAAACTTCCCACTTTCAAGTATGAAGCGTAAAGAGAAATGTAATTCTAGTAAATAAAATGCGTAGTAGTCAATGAAGATACCTTTGGAGTTTCACTTTTCAAGCACAGCAGAAGCTGAGATAGTATAAAATAGTGCCTTCAAATAGCTTTTAGGTGGTTGGAAAGAATAGGAGATTACCATTCCTTTCAGACAGCACAAAACCAGCAAAACATTTCTGTCCTTTATACTTTCTTTAAAGCTTTGAAGTTTCTTAAAGATTTAAAGGATATACTGAAATACTCTGTTGTCAGAAATACCAGAGTAAAAGTATGAAGAGCAGCAAAATTTGAAAGTATGCAGGTTTGAGCAGTTAGACACATTTTCCAAGGGTTTTCTTACATGTTCTATCTCTCTTATCACAAGATACTAAATCAAAAGTATATCACAATAATAGAGCTTATATGTACTACATGAACCAGTGATCTGGGCAACCATGACTCTATTACAAAAAATGCATTGTGGTATTATTACCTTACATTTTAATAATGAAAGTCAGAGGATGGTGGTTTTATTCTGCTATTTTAGTTGAAAAAGCAGATAACAGATCAGAAAAGGTTGGCTTCATACATCACTGGTTAGAAATAAAAATAAATATATATATATATATATATCAAAACTTACAGCTGGCCCTAAGTTCAATTATATTTAAATTATTGTGAGGCAACTTAAAAGGAGTGAGGAAAAGAGAGCAAAGACAAGCATAATATAAGAGTTTGCATTTTGAAGAGCAATTTTATACCTGATAAGAATGGTAGATGTCAGCAGCACACAGTGATGAAAGTGGAAAATATAAGGAGGCAAGATCAGAGAGATGAAAGAGAAATTTCAGGTAGTAGGAGGACAACAAAAATCATAAAGGAGTTTAGTTCAGATGTTTTATAAAAACTCAGAAAATACATAGGAGCTAATATGATATTAATATACAAAATAATTAATGGTGAAAAAGGCCAAACGGTGTATTTGTATTTCTAATGTGACATCAGCAAACTGTCAGCCAAAGTCCTAATTTTATCAACACATTTTTAATAGATGAAAGGGCATACTTTGCAGACTATGCATAAATAAGCTGTTGAAGTAACTTGCGCAAGAACTGAAGAAGAAAAAACTGCGACACTTATACAAGTAATAAAGATTTTACCAGTTCTTCAGAGAAAATTCCAGTAGCTTGGGAGGAATATTTTATTTTCGTTTTCCTGGAAATATGGTTAGCTAGCAAGTTTGAACATTTTGCAAAGCACCTCTGGAACTAAGTTTCCAGTTAAGTCTGCTGTTGGTCTTAACTACAGTGACAGTTCCTTTGTCTTTGCTGTGGTGCAGAGCAGATATATTAGTTACCCTAAAAAAATAAAAAAAACACTGAAACAAATTATGGTTTTAAGTGTAAATTCACATCTGTCTGTGAAACACAAGTTGTATTTCTATATAGCAACAGCAATAATGAAGACCTGACTTCTTCTGTTATGTTCTATTGAAAACCCACTTAAATTTAATGAATTTTTCTTTACTAGCAGTAATAAAATAATTCTTTATCTAAAATAAGCAACTCTGCTACCACAGCAGAAGTTTATGCTGCTTGGATGCTGTCATGACACTTCTGGGTAGGTGACTCCTTTTCCCACGCCCCTTCTCAGAAGCACTTTAGATATCAAAGTGTAAGGATGAAGCTTCATTTCCTATCAAGTCTGTCCTTGATATTAATTCAATAATTGTCATTTATGCCATGGAAAAGTGTTTTGCACCAAGAAACACGTGAGATCTTATGGTGCTCAGTACAAAATGCAATCAAAGCTATTGATAACCAGGGTAGGAGATTGCCATATTTGTCTGATAACTTACTCAGTATTCCAATTAAGTCCACTTGAGTTTACTTACTGCGATTACAACTCTGGATAATTCATTTGGTCTTTCACAGTTCCCCACCACTAAAATGGGAAAATCATTCTTTTCTTCAAGATACACAGGAAGCACTTGCTGTTGGGATTGGAGTAGGAAAATTTCAATAAAACCCCCTATTTTAGGGGTTTCTAAACTTCTTCATTCTATAGGAGGGTTAAAAATACAATTTTTTATTACTTCATAGTAAGATAAATAGTAACATTCCTTTGTGATAATATTTGTCATTCTTACAAAATTCATATGAAAAATACATGGTTTTTCTTCTCCTTTCTTTTGCCAGCCAAATGAATGGTGACACAGATAATTGAGGAATTTCATATTCTACCAAATGCAGCTTACTTCTAATTAAGTGTTCTCCATGTATGAGAAAAATAAAATATTACGGACCTAAAGTCAGGATTAGCTGTAGAAGCTGTCTTCATCCTCAGGAAGCAAATGAAAGGCACTGTTGATTAAATGGATGATTTCCAATAGTCAGTGTAGATAGTCCATGTACACCTTCCTGTCACCATCTCTTCTCAAAGTGACTGGTTTGTGCATGTATGACAGCATTATTCCCATTCAGGAGAAGTTAGTCATTTACTGTGTGCAAGGAAGCACTGGAGATAATTTTATTTTAAGGCTATGAAGAGATCTATTGATGGCAGTTCAGGGTGTCGATGACCATGATGCCTCTTTGTTCTTTTACCTTCCTGGTTACTTGAGCCATACAACAATTTTTCAAGAAATGTTTAATTTACCTCATCTTCTACCACATTTTGGACTTGTTTTGTTCCTTAAAGCCAAGTAAAAATAAATAAGGATGGATTTCTGTGAAACATGGAATGAAGTGTTAGACCAAAAATAGAAAATGATTAGAGACACTTAATGGCCAGTGATTTCCGTATTCCACTACACGATCTCAAAATCTCTCAACCCCCTTCCTAATCTTTATACCCATTTCTTTCACTGCTGCTCAGCCACACAGAGAACTGGGTCCCTTTTCAAGTACTTGCACTAGTTAATGGAATTCTTGACCCCAAATTAGGTTTTGAGGTGCCTTCTTTCAGCATCTCCTCTCCTCCAGCTGACAGCTGTACATTAAGGGACACGAGGAGGTGGCAGTTTCTCTCATGCCCTCTCTTCCCAATTTGAGTACAAGGTTTTAAACTCTACTGTGCTTCAGCAAGTTAGTGTGCAAAAGTGGAAGATGCTGGCTCAAATTTGATGAGGTGGAAGCAAGTTTGGAGTTCATCTGTATTCCATCCTGGTAGACAAGAGTTGGGAGGAGGGGAGGGAAGCGGAAAAGGATGCATCCCTGCCCCTCCCACAAGCTGTGTTTTACACAGGGGTAGGCTGTGTAAAACTGCCAAAGCAGCTTTCAAAAACCAAGCCCCACAGGTCAGTCAGTTGGGAAGCATTTCGTGGTAAGGCTCATCGTAAGACAAGCTGCAGCTGAACAGATGTCCTGAGGTGCCATGCATGTATCTCACTGCCAAAAGGGAGGTGCCTGCTAGAAATGTTTGCAGAGGAAACTGAGATGTCACAGCAATATGTTGCTTACAGAGCTGACCCACCACAGGTACTGGGGATAGCAAAATGCAGGACATGTATCCCTGAAACTCAGCACTCCTGCCCTCTTTGTAAATACATCCTTGAGCATCTCGGATAGTTCTCTCCTTCTTACTTGTTCTGTTTTGTTGTCTTTGTGAGAATGGTGTCGTGAAGTTTCCTCCATCTAACACTTGGAAGATTTGCCTGTTTATTCCTGTGTTTTCTTTCTTCTTCTAATGGCTGTGTTTGACATGGGTTGGAATTTTCATTATAGGTGTAAATAGGAATTGTTTTTATCCTTATCTATTCTCCTTCAAGGAAACTGGTTATAGTTCCTGTTTAGGGTTCAGGCTGTGTTTGACATAGGTTGGAGTTTTCATTATAGATGTAAGTAGGAATTGTTTTTATCCTTATCTATTCTCCTTCAAGGAAACTGGTTATAGTTCCTGTTTAGGGTTCAACTGTAGGTACTGCTGTGACAAACTTCTGCTTCTTGATTTAGTACTCAGAACTGAGATGCAAATAAACACAAACAGAAATAATTAAATAAATTACTGACTTTGACTGTTTTCTTGTTAATCTGTGTAGCCTTGATATTTTCAGAATAATAATGTCCAAGTTCATCTTAGCTGAAGTAATTTTTTGGTTGAGATTCATTCCTTCCTCTCAGTACTCAGAACTAGGTCTTGCTTGAGGCAGTCATTTAATTTGTAAAGAAATTTCTTCTCTAAACTTTGTCCCAATGTGACCTTTGACCAGTTTATGTGTGGACAGCTGAAAAAATACGTCACCAACAGTTTATTAACTTCAGCTGCCATTTCTCTCCTTCGGTATTACATATTCAATACTTTTTGTGATTTAGAGGCCATCATTATAACCTGTCAAGTATGTCTTTCAGATTGGGTGAATACACGTGTATTTTTGAAGTTAAACATAATAGCTTCTGTTAGGCTTGGGGAGCTCTGGATACAGCAGGCAGTTATTACCAGCCTTCTCTCAGACATCTATTTCCCTTTCCCACTCACCATGAGTAGAAGATTGCCTGTCGCTCAGCCTCCTGTGGGCTGAGCTGCCCTGGGCTGCACAGGTGATGTGGCAGCATCTCTGGTCCTTCCCAGGTTTTCTCATCCTCCTAAAAACCTGTCTGCTTCCTTTTTACCTCTGCCACCAGAAGTGAAGGAAATTGTAAATAAGGAATGTGTCCACAAATGCCAGGGGTGCATGGAATTAAACTAATTAGCTACATGGAAAATGTTCAGAATTAAGGAGGGGAACTCCTTGGAACAGAAGAAGATGGATGGTTGCAAGGGAAGCAGAAGAAAAGGATCTGGGGATGGCAGACAGGGTGGTTGTGTGTTGGCAGTATTTGTTGCATGGTGGGGCATTGTTCAGGCAAAGCCAGTAGTAGCTAAAGCACTGCAGGAGGTATGTGGGAATGCAGGGTCAGGACTCCAAAATTATTTAAATTCTTAATTGCCTCGATGTCTCAGAGGCATCTAAGTGCAAATTCATCCAACCTCAGTCTAGCTGCCACTTCTCATTTCCTGAAATCCTAGCTCTTAACTTTTGAGATGCCCAAGTGCAATGTTGAGGGTAGAACTGCCTAAACTTTGTTTGCTGTTGAGCAGCTGGACCCTTCCAGCTCTGCCAGGGTTCACAGGCTGAGCACTCTTCCATCTGATATTCTCTTTGCAGTCTTGCTTGTATCACAGGACTCAAAACAGATATCAGACCAGTAGTAGTCTCTTTACTCTAGCAACCTGTGGAAACACAGGATGCACATGTACAAATTTTTTCTCCTAGCTTTAATCACATTTCTTGGAGAAATACCTTGGTCTTTCTGTTTGCATGAGCAGGAGCTGAGACTACCACATGCCTTTAATTAAGTGCTCTGTTTTTACGAATCCCTGCCTGACATTGTTCCTCCTCACTACCTCATTTTTACATAAAAATAAACAGCAGATCTTTAGGTTGTAAGATTTAATATCCCAGGTTCTTTTTGTGAGCCGTACATATTGTTTGACCTCGCAAGGACATTGTGACTTGCAACAGATTGGGCATGGAAACCGGAGGAAATGGCTTCAGTTTTGAATCTGCTGTTGAAATTTCCACCAAAAAACTGAGTATCTTTTCAATGCTACAGGTGCGTATTCACTGTACATCTAACAACAGTGCAATTGTAATTCTAGGTTTTCTTTTTGAAGATTAATTTTTTAATTGGAGATCAACTCGTCAGTGCCTGACTGAAAGCAGCTGTCATTTATGTAATAAATTTATGTCTAGCAGCTCCACTCTAGCCACTGGAATTGTACTAGGGCCGCTGAGAATGCTATCATCTTTAGAACAGTATAAACTTATTAGGATAATTGTTTGATCTTATAAGTGAATTCAGCAAGCTAAAATCACCCTTCATCTAAAGCAGATAATTGCATTAGGGTTAAATTAATTGATTTATTTGATGGTTATGTCCTGGAGCCTGCCAGGATCCTGAGAGTATGTCTCTCTTTACTCCCTCTCTTGATTCCCAGCCTGAAAGTGATGGAAGTGGAAGAAATGTGCAAGTTGTAAATTCCAGTGTGTCACCACTTACTTTTAGGTTATTTGTTGCTGTTTACATAGCAGCTCAGGTTTGTGTGACACATCAGGCAAGTAAAGCATCAGGTTACTGCCTGACAGCATGGGAAGCCAGATTGCTCACCACTTGGCTTAGGCATTCCTGCTTGCACAAAATGCAGGTGATGTGTGCATACCTGACAACAAATTTGAATGCTTCGTTCGCCTACCCTCCATTAGATTTTTGCTTTATGCTGGGTGCCCATAAAGGCATACCAGTGTAAGAGATGTGTGCTGTACCAGCTGTGGTCCTGGAACAAGAATCAGATGTGATGGAAGTTTGCTATTGTGACAGCAAAGGGGCAGGAAGAATAGCCCACAGTTGTGGAATCCTTTTCAGAAGTGACATTTATAAAGGCAAAATGCAGATGAAAAATGAGTGAAAATTTGTAAGGAAGATCTTCTTTCCCATATCTCCGCTGTTTTCCTTTATTTGTATATGTATTTCCTCTTTTATCTGTGTTGGTTTTTAATTCCTACTTGAATCTGACATGTTTTTAAAATCAGTTTAAGGTCACCCATATAGAGGTATGGATCATCAATTCATTACTGCTACGTGCATCATACATCACATCAAGTGCCTTTAATTTTGCTCCAGACTTCACTATACAGACAGTAATGCGTATGTTTGATTTATGTATCATCATGTCGTTATGAGTATCAGGCCTCTGGAAAGCATGTTCATCCTTTAGAGTCTCCTGACAGGAAAGCATCAGTGTAAAAGACTCAGAGGGAGAGAGAGAGGAAAAGAGAGAAAGAGGAGGAGAGGCACCTTTGATCTATTCCTTGGAAGTTGGACTTCATTGCACACCTGCATCTATCAATCAAAAACACTGACTCTGAGCAATCAGGCTTCATTAGCTCCATTTGATGCAGGACTAATTGTTTAAACACAGAGCTAGATGAAAGAAGTCATAGAAGTTAATCTGTTTGTTAAAACTTTTGCTTCTGGTACATGATAGGGTAATTTTCATTGAAAATTAAATTGTAGAAAGTTATATATGAATGTGGCTAAATACAGCCTGGGAAATTGTTCTGGAAAGAATATATTCTGTATCTTGGGATTAAAGTAAAACATCCTGAAATGTAGGAGTTGCCATGGAAATGCTTAAATTAAATGTAAAGCATGCATAAATTTTCAATATACCCATCACTTTGGGAATTGGGGACATATGTTAGGGGAAAAGACATATACATGAAGACTGAGCAGAAGGTAAAACATGGGATTTTTTTTTTTTCTGTGGATCTGTGTTTGGAATATTCCACTGACATATCTATACTTCATTTTGAGTGCAGACCAAAACCCACACAGGAATGCCAAAGTATTCCTGTGCAAACTTTAGAACAAGCCAGAAACGTGGACCTGAGGTAACTGTGCCACCAGTGCCCTGTCTTCTCTTGCAGCACTACAGCTTGGCCAGCTTTGGGCAAACAAGCTGAATGTCCTGTGCTTTCTAGGAAGGTGCTGGGTACCACCACAGTTGATCACAGCATGTGGTTGATCCTAGCTGGCCCTGTGTGAAGCAGAGAGGACAAGATGACTTCCAGATGTGCCTTCTGACCTCAGCTATTCCATGGTTTCCTGAAGTTGGAATTATCTGAATAGCCTGACATCTTGTTGTCCTTCCAACAGGCTGTCCACTGAGCTGCAGATGTTCTTCAGAAGATGTAGTTATAAAGTGAAAAAGACAGAAAAGCACACTGGGTAAATTCCACCCCTTTCCCCCCATTCTTCATGCACTGTGAGTTTGACACAGACTAAGGATTTGAAAGTATACACTTTGCATTGTACTCCAGAAATTGCCAGTTAACTAGCAAGACACTCTTTAGGCCATAAGAAGAAATGCTCGGGAGAAAAGAAATGTTTAGCTTTTTGCTAAGTGCTCCGGCTGTTGGTTCTGTGAGCTCTGTGTACTAAGCAGGGGACAGCACACTGTGTCTTCTCTCCTAATCACCTTCAGGAAGTCCTGGACTTGCTGCACATGCACAGGAGCACCTGTACATGCCATAGGATGCCAAGGGACTGGTTGGATGCAATGCCTGTAAGGCACTAGCAAGAGTGACTGGTGTTCTGTACCATGGCACGTGGGAGCCGCCCTCACAAATCAGCCTTACTACACTTGATAGCTCGCTATCACTGTTTGACACAAGTTAAAAAACACAGATCTGGAGTGAGGGTATAGCTGAAAAAACCCTCCAGGTTTCTGTCTGTGGTGATGCTGACATAGTGAATGTCTAATCAGCCTGAAGACTTCAATTTACAGAAACATTCTGAATCTCTCTTCATGCTTGAAAGGCAGCTTCTGAAAGGTGGTTCAGTTTTCTGTTTTGATCTTCTTGTTAAATTATAGTTCAGCATTCTAATGCAAATTAAAAGAGAAACTCTGAATCTTCAAATTGCAGTTTCTTAAAAGTCAATTTCCTCTTTTTAAAATAAAAAGATATCCATATCAGAGATGTATCATATGAAACTATACACATACAAACACACATGCACCTTTAATAATCAAGTTGTTTCACTTAATCTAAGTCTTGATTTATGATATAAAAGGCTTCCCTCCTCAAGGAACTTTGTGTCTGTCTGTCTGCATTGGCATTTTGATTTGGGAATGAGCACTTCTGATTTAGTTTCATTTTTTCAGTGGAACTACATCAGAAGTGCTCCAAAAGTGTGCCTAATGTGCTCCATCCCCTGGTTGGTAACAAAGCCCCAGGGTTTTGTCTGAAAAGCTGTGCCCAGCCCAGGTGTGACTCATAGTTGCAGTTGTAGGAATTCTGTTAGGTTTGAAAAATATAAAAAAATCACAGGCATAATCTTCACTGCACTAAAATGAAAAGTAAGATTCCCATTCACTTTAGGGAAGGCATGCTATTACTAGAGTAGGTGCTCTTCCCACCCCAGCAGCTGCCTGACAGGAATGAAGTACAGCAATCAATTTTTAGGTATGGCTGCTGGATCCAAAACAATAATACACTCTGAACTGCACTTCTCTGCAGAGCTGGGAAAATACACCCTTTTGCAGCCTTTAGCAAAGACACATTAACCCTGCTGGACAGCCACTTTAATGGATAGCTTTAATAAGATCATATCTTGTTTGTTTGCCACTGTCCATGCACACAAAATAAATTCCTCTGCTAACACGGCCTGCACCTGCCTGTCTTTTACAGCTATTTTAAACACTAATTTGTACAGATGTGAGTATTCATAGTTCGATAAAAAATGGCATGATGATGGTATAAAAAAAAGAAGTCTATTCAGTCATGTCCTTATCTGTGTATTTATCATTTCTATTTTTGTTTATTTATTTAGATAATGCTGGAAAGCTAAGGGTTGAAGATAGCCATGTGCAGATAAGGCTAGGAGGCTAGGAGATGCCAGTAAAGATATTCTTATGTCTATATAGGCAGGTGTTTGATCAGGGAATTTCACGTATATATTTATATTAATTGTCCACTAAGTAAAAGATCTGGAAAAAAAACCTCAGAAGCAACAAATGCTACCTGGTGGATTTGATTTCAATCTCTAAGGAATATGCTGTGTCTTTGTAACCCATGGCATAGGCAAATGATTTTAACCATGGAGTTAAACATTACTGGATTCATTGGAGACTGTTTTGGCAAACATAGACCCTATTAAAGAGAGACCAAGAAATCATACTTGTGAAAATATATTGGGAATAGAAATTGAACTGTAACATCTGCATTATGGTAATATACTATTTAATTTAAAAGAACATATTTGCACAGCTAATATAGATCAGACAGTATTGGAGGAAGCTTCTTATTGCTTGTCACAAGAGATGTTGGTCCTCAGGGTTTGGATTTGATTCACACATGAGCAATGCATATCTCAGTGTTTAGATTCATGATCCTGTGATTCAATCCAAATTGCATATTGTGACTATTATATTTGATACAATACTTGAAAGCAGTGTATTTAAAAATACTACATTGAAAACTGAAACCTTTTATTTAGTCATGATTAACAGATACAGTAATCGAGATAGCATAGACTTTATGTCTTCAGGGGGAAAAAGATACTTAAAGAACAGTAAGAAGTTAATATACCTCCATAAAAACTTAAATGCGTAGGGCCATATTGTGATAATTTGCTCATACAGTACTAAGGTACTATTTAACATGCAAATTGTGTCATGGGGACTCTCTCCTTTTGAAACACTAGATTCAGTTATTCAGGTACTTTTTGCTTACTTAATTACTCCACAAGTTGTCCAAATTACTACAGAAAATAATTATTTGTAGAAGAGGGTCCTATTTAATTCAGAAAGGCTGTCATAAACTGTCTGTACAGAATGGGTTCATGTAACTTTTAGCTGTGATTAAAAGTCCTGGTAAAAACTTTAATGTTCTGAAATTTAATGTAAGAATTTGTTTGGATATTTTCCCTGAAAATAATAGTATGAGTACACTTTTGATGGTACTTTCAAAATTTTTCATGAACAATAAACATTCTAATCCCTAAATCGTATGCAAGTAAACCATGCTACTTATTCACTATATGCTATATATAAATCCTGATGTTTTAACAGGTAAGCTAAATCGTGGTCTACTCAAATTTTTACATTTTTTCATCTCATTGAACATATCCTAGCACTGCTCAGTGGTGGATGTACTTGTCTATTCATAAACAAGTGTGTGAAAACCTTTCATATGTCTTTCGCTGTCCATTCATCCCTGGGTGGTAATATTGGATGGGTGTTTTTCAAATTAGGACTTTGTTAAGTCAGGCTCGAAAGACTACGTTTGTATTCCACCTCTATAGGAGTTCCTGTTTCTATAATAATAATAGTATAATTTCTGATTCATATAGAGGTAGACTTCATAGCCTTCAACCACTTCCTAAGAAAGCAGTTTTCAATTTCCAACCAATAATTGCTATTGTTTAATTTGTTGTATTGAATGCCTGATGTATTCCTAAGGTAACGTCAAGGTGATTGTGGGAACATCAGGCCTTGTTGCCATGGAAATAAACACTTACTTACACAAACACATTTCAAAAAGAAAAAAATCACTTTTATAAAAGTTCATTAAGAGACACTTTTAAAATTAATATTGATCAGGTTGCAGGAAGAATTCTTTGCTATGTTTCTATGTGATAACTAGGGGACCACGTATGGGATTGATGCTGAGTCTGTTCATACCCCACTTGGTGGTGACAGAAGGAAATGCTGTTTAGGGGGAGCATGTGAACCTGCCCACTTTCTGCATTAGCCCTCTCTTCCCTTTCTTCTTTTCTTGGCAGGCAAAAGTGTTCATCTCCACTTCCTTTCTTCCCCACAGTCTTCTTGAGCCAAAATGGTCTGATGTTTCAGTCTTCTTGAGTTTTCTACATTTCCCTCATTCCATTAGGTCTCAGGATTTCTCCCAAGATTTATTTCTATCTTTGATGTAGTTGTGAGATTCCAACTTGATTTTCTGAGTAATTTACCAAAGGTCTACAGTGCTGTATAGAAACTCATGTGACCAAGAATTATCACTGCTGACACTTTTTCAATCCTCAGATGAACTGTGAATACCACCTCAAGCTTCAATTTTTCAATAGTAATGAAAGTTTACTCCAGCAGAGGAGTAAGACATCTCACTGAGTTGGATCACTTGGCTCTTACCATAGGTGCTCCAGAGATCCTCAGTGTGGATTTACTTTGGGGAGGATCGACTGAGAACTCTGCAGCAGAATGTTCTGCATTTTCCTTAGCTCTTCAAAGCACATCAGCAAAACTGAGATTTCCTGGGGCCATACCACTGCTGCTTACCCAGCTGTTTCAGCTGGTCCTGCTCCAAGGAGCCCTCCAGCAGCCCAGTGCAAAGTGCCAGAAGGTCACATGTCCCACCTCTCCTAAAGTCTTGTCACGCTGCAGCCTTAAAGAGGAGATGGTGACAGCATAATAATTGCTCAGATAGCTCAGACAGAAGAGGTTTGTTCTGAAATGTGTGACAGGCTGGTTAGTGGCTGTAGGTGAATACTGCAAAGGAGGTGAATGCCAAGTCAGACAAACCAGGCTGACACCAGCCATCGCTGTTCAGAAATGTGCTGCTTTTCCTGCCCTCGTGCTGATAATGCCTGTCTCCCTGTGCTTATCTTGTCCTCTGCTGGTCTCTCAGTGAGCTGTGAAAAGTGGTATCAAGGACAAAGGCATCAACCCCTTACTGTTTCTATTCAATGCCTTGATCTCAGAAATTAAAATTTGGGTGTAAATGTAAGCTGTCAGGACCTATGCTGAGAAAGAGTTTTTGATGGCTTTCATGTTAGCTCTGGAAGTGCTCTAAAGGAATTACACATGCTCACCCATCAAAATAAAACTATGCAATAGATATCTCTAAAAAAATAATAGGAGGAATGATAAAATTGCTAACTACACCCTATTAAAAAATGATGGATAGATTTAGAGGAAGCACTTTACCACAGAAATAACAATCTCAATGAATTCTTCAAGTCCAGTAAAGATTACAGGCTTTGCTTCCAATACTGGAAACAATCCAGTTTCCTGAAACATGCTGACACCTGACACAGTATGGTACACCTGTACTGGGAAGATGCTTGCAGGTAAGATCATCTCTATCTACCAGAACTACTTCAAGTTCACATGACAAGATAAAAAATGTACAGCTGTGGATATACACTGTATAGTTAGCTATGGGAAAAAAAATTAAATCACATCAGATCAATGCTTCCTATGTATCCCTAGTTTGAAAAAATAAACATTTTGTCATGTCCAGAGCTTCTAATGCAATAATTCACTGAAATATAACCTTAAAAACAAGCAAATATAGTACTATTATCAAGAATATGTTGGAACTGCAAGACAGAGTAGGTTCAGAGTTATCTGCTTGTGCTACATATATACATATCATATGTATGCTTCAAAAACAAACAAAAAAACCCCTATATGATTTAGAGTTTACCAATGTAAAAAAAAAAAAATCTGTGGAAATATAAAATGGATTTTATGGTTGCTAGGTTTTGTTCCACATTGGCTTGCTTTTACAACTGAAAATTCTTCCGTTGTATACCAGAGAAAGGACCTGCAACATTTAAAGTGTGTGGTAGACTTGTGTTAAACGAAATCTGGTCTGACAGATGCTGAAAGAAAATAAATTATTTAAGAAAAATGTTGCATAAAAGTTTTACTGAACTGAGAGAAAGAAAAAATTCCCATGACTACCTGCTTTGCTCTGAATAACGTCAATAGAAGTGGTAACACCGAAATAGCTATTTGTAGAAGAAAGATGTAATGGAAAAATCAAAAATCCCTGTAACTGCTATGCTTTTTGTGTTTTGGGGGCATGTAGCTTTCAAGGTAGCTTAGTGCAACTATTATGGGTTCTCACTCGTGTCAAATATTCCTATCAAATCCAGAGAAGCATTTGGTGAATAAGATTCCAAGATTTTTTTTTTCTTTTCTATAGCTTTTAAACTATCTATACATTTCTGTGGTCATTTAGAATAGAGAAAAGAAAAATGCAGAGATTTTGTGGCATCATTGGTTACATGTGTGTGCTTTGGTCTCACTTGACCTAGGGTGTTATGGTGGTATTAATTCTGGATATGTCTGCAGGGAAACTATGACTGTCACATCTGAGCATGCTCAGTTCCACTCTTCAGATTTCAGGAAATGTGCTGGTCCAGTGGTCCAGTGAAGACCAATAAGGCACATTGCAGAAAGATAAAACATGTCCACAGTGAAAAACATTATGAACTCAAGACATAGCTTATCAAGGACTACATTAAGAGTTTACTGGGTCAAAATCTGTAAATACCAACACAGGAACAAAATTTTGTTATATAGCCTTTCAATTCAGCAGACAAAACATAGTAAGAACCAAAGAAACCTGACAATTCATTTTAGACATCAGAACCAAAATTAGGGCTACTTTTTCTTCAGTCAGTACAATTGGCTCAGCAAAAGCTATATAGGTTTATTGTCACAGGATGTTTTTTTCTAAAAGAGATGTTTTATTTCAAACTGGAGTTAGTGCAATGAAAATCTATATTCTGTGTTTTACTGAAGATGAGACAGCTATCAAGACAGTCTCATTTAACTGCAGTGTCAATATAACTATGAAATACTAAGCCTCATTTCAGAGTCTTTCTTTAAAGCAGGACGGACATTGATTCAAGACTCCAAGCATAATTTTAGTTTGTTTAGGCCTACATTTTTCACTGCTGAAGCAGGACTCTACTGAAGATGAATGCATACTTTGTACACCTTTATTCACCCGCCCTCACCCTCAGTCTGTAAGCTTTGCTGGCATAATTATGTCTGTAAAAGTTGCAAAGATGTGTGGTTCATTCATTGGTGTCACTGCTCTAATATTAAAATAGTTATACTGGCAAGTGTGAATCTTCAGAAGTAATCCATCAAGACCACAGATTTGCAATCTTATTGCTGATGATATTCCTTAAGTTAAGTATTGAGATATTTTTCTCAGAAAACATTGAGCAGCCATAAGATTCATATGCTTGTAATAAAAAAGGTGGTCTCAGTCAGTTTCCCCATGCAGAATTATTTTGGTAGGGAAGTGCTAAAATATTCTTGTTGACCTTTATTAACTAAAGAACATCTCTTTTGAATTCAACATGACCTTTCATTTCAAAATGGAGTTAGGTTATATCAAAGAAGGTTATCAGTTTTAAAAGGTCAAAATGAAATAAAATCTTTTGAAGTAATCAAAATATTTCTGTTGACCTGAACTTTATTGATTTGTTCATCCACTCATTTTTTTGCATGGAAATTGTATTTAAAAATATTTATATCTGAGACATTACTAGTGTTGCAAGGTGGAAGAAAAAAATCAAAATCTTCAAAATTTGTGTGAAATACAAATGTTTTCATGTACTTCTGTATATTGAGATGCACCTTAAATTTGACTGTCAACAAGAAACTGGGATTTGATTGAAGAGAAAGCAGCTTTTGTATTGGGGAAGTTGAATTACCTATATTTAGAGGGACTGATGGAGAAGAAGTAGGTGTTTCTGCTCCAATTATCATGATGACATTATGGAATATACTTAATTAAGCTAGTCTTAGCATTTAGAAATTAAAGATTTTGCTCAAAATTATTGAAAACAAAGGAAAGACCTCCCCTTACTACAGCAGTTCCTCGATTATGTCTTAGTGCAGTTATAAAAGTAGCAGCAAAACCCTCCAATAGGTTGATGGACCGTTATCTTACCATTTTGGAGAATATAAAAAAACAAGTAAAGAAACTAAAATGGTCCTTAATGTTGAGCAATAATCTTTTTTTAGTTTGCCATGGCCCAGAAACTATTCATTTATTAGTGCCTGCATAGGGTGGCAGTGGTCTCTGCTGATATTTGCCTCTGAAAATGTCATACAACCCTCATGATATATATGTTTTTAAATCCTCTTAGGGAATGGATTTTTCACTTTCTAAATTAAGTCAGTGTCCATTTGTTGTTGTCACTGCAATGCAAATAACCATAGTGATAAATATTTTCAGAATCCATAAATCAAGGGAATTATATAGCACTGAACAGAAAATATAAGACAATTGCAGAGGTGAGATTGTTGTCCTCCTTGACACAAACAGCTGGGCACAATTGAGGACCTGATTTTTCTTATATGAAGAAGCTACTGATGATAGATTCTGTTAGTTGTTGGATGCAAGTCTGGCTTATTTACAGGAACAGTGTTAAATCCAGTTTCTCTGAGTGCCACATAATGGGCGGTAAGTCATATCCTTGCTTACAACTCAAAGCCTACCCGCTAGGAAATTAATTACAAAAAGAACCTCTACCTTGGTTCCAGCTGGGGCCACCCAAACAGTTTGTCCCTGGCTGTCCTCTGTAGTCTCACTCTGCTGTTCTCCTTTCTGCTTTTGCCATCCTTCCCAAGAATGCTGTCTGTTCCCATTACCATAAGCAAGGAGGCACTGAATTGCTCCAGCCACCAAAAGGAGTGTCTGGCATGGCCTTCAGCGTAGCAGGAAATCTAGCTAGGAAAGAAAAGAAAGCTAGAGGGAACGGCAAGTCTGGGTGGTGAATCACAGTTCTGGGCAGCTTCACAGGGAAGGAGGGGGAAATACTCATCTTGTGAAGCTGATACCAAGAACTGCACATTTCTGGAAGAATCTGTGCGGTGCAAGATGGTCTGAGTAGTAACAAAGGTCTTCATTCCT
This sequence comes from Machaerirhynchus nigripectus, assembly GCA_013397975.1. NCBI lineage: Eukaryota > Metazoa > Chordata > Aves > Passeriformes > Dicruridae > Machaerirhynchus > Machaerirhynchus nigripectus. The sequence goes on along the minus strand of VZRQ01011066.1, from coordinate 727,197 downwards.
CTGACCTACTTTTCTTATGTGTCTTGGCCCCTTGCCCTCCCCTCAAAGAAAACCACACATTCTACTGCCGAGAGGGCTTTATTAAGCCTTTGTAACATTGTCCCTCTGTCTCCCTGCACATACACAGAAACGTTTCATTACCCAGTCACTAGATATGCAACTGGGGCAACGTTCTCTGAGGAAATAATACGATGTAAAATTTCTACTGAAGCGATAGCTGAGTGCAGAGTGGGAAGACTCAGTCACAGTTGTTTGAAACTCTCCATGATTCAAGAGAATTTTGCCTTTTCCCTTTCATTTGTTAGTCTGCAATTGTTTGCAGGCATCACAGCGGTTTCTTGACTCAGTCTAAACGACTATTTTGCATTTTATGTTAATACAAATAAATGAAACTGCTTGGATTAGGAGATGATAATAATAAAAATAGGAAGAAATCTCTGGGAACCTTTTGGCTCTCAAAAAACAGTTTCATTTAAACAAAAATGAACCACCACAACAGGAAAATCAAACTCATAAAGTGATGTTACAAATAATGCTGATGGGAGATTTTCTCTACAAATAAATGTATGAACAAATTCATGATAAGAGAGTTTATAAATAGCTCTTCTGGCATTTTATCATCTTTAAATCACACTAATTTACAGTATGTATGCTGACTGATTTATGGAATTATTTGTACAAGAGGCAGATGGAGACCTAAAAAGTAGGTTTCTTTTAAATATATTGCAGGGTGATATCACTGTGTCTGTATTATCAAACATTATTGTTTTGGGGTAATAGGAATTACAGTGGTTATCTCTAATATATTTGGGGGAGGAGAGGAGGTTTCCTGTCTTTCTTCACTCCCATTCACTTGCAAATTTAGGCCTGGATTCTGTATACGTAACAAGCTGACGAATGCAAAATAGCAGCATCAATATCCTTGAAGCCCCCAAATGTATCAGTACTTTTTTCCTTGGCTTACATTGTACATCTTCTTTATTCTTTAGAAAACTGAATTGAGAAAAGTGACTGAATAAAAAAAAAAAGGGGATATTCATTGGTTTGTATTCCAGCAAGTGTAATTTCATTGTGTCATGTCTGCTAGCTAACCATTACTGAATTACTGTCTCATACTAAAATACTACTTGGAATGAAGATTTTTTTAGGAGATACATTATAAACATATATATTGATATATTGAATTGTGGAAAGAGTTAAATTGTTGAAGTATTTGTGAAGCCAGACAATGCCTGAAGTCCAGTCCATTGACTTAGGTGGGGTGGTGAACTGGATTTCAGGATAACAAGAAAATGAATGAAGCAGAAAATACCCTTTAATCCCCTTGGATAACCAAACACACCCTTTAGTTCATGTCACAGAGGCAAAGGGTGTGTATTCAGACCTATGTAAGAAAGCTCGTGTCCTGAAACACTTCATACTTCATCTTTCAGTCATTAGAACATTACAGAAATGTCCAAACTTCTCAATTAACATTGAAGGGAAATTAAACTGGCCGCTGGATTGCAAGAATTCACGAACAGTTTTGCGCCCTGCTGAGCTACTCTGTGACATACAGTGTGATCCGTAATGTACCCAAACCCAAGCTCAGATATCAACAAACAAGGCTGCCTATTATTCTAGGTTGCCTACCAAATTTTTAATTGGAAGACATTCCAAATGAGCTACCCTAGCTTAGTATTGCCTTTCCTATTTTGCAGTAATGGAAAGTATGACACACAAAGTGAAAAATACGTGAAACAAATGGGATCCATTTCGTGGAAAAGCTCTTTTTCATATCACAGCTGTTTTGCTCTAAAAATACCTACAAATTGTTAGGTAATCAAAAAGTCGACAGTGTCTGATCCTTGTCTTTTCATCAGTAATTAAGAGCCTGGCTCTCAATTTCACACTGCATGCTCAAATTGTTTGAATCCTTTTGTGAAACACCTTTACAGAATTCAGAGTATAAAACAACTATAATTATCCTTTGGGGAAAAAAGAAAAAGTGAATTTAAGAAGTAAGAATTATCTTCTAATTTAGTGAAGTCTGAGTTTAAAGACAAGGAATCACATGTGAGCCCCATATGGCTGCTAAATGTGCCAAATTAAAGATGCCAGAGATACCTAATTCACACTGCAAATTAGCTGTAGTATACAGTCATTATGCCAGGTCAACTGAGGCCATTTAAAGGGAAGATAAAACAGAGAGTGGGATGCTATGTGAAGGCCACAGTGTGACGGAAGAGTATGATCCTGCATTTTCTAATACTATGGGAAACGCACAGTTTCTTTTAAACATAGTAAACAGAAGCTACAACTATTTACCTTATGTTCCATACCCATCTTTGGAAAAGACTGAGGCCTAATGTTCTGACTTTCTCATGGGTGAAGCTGCAGCTTCAGAAATGGCATAGTGTCACCCTGGAGATCTGCTGCAATGTTCCTAGCGAGCGTGCTGAGACTGGCCCCCTGTGAGCTCTGTCACACAGCAGCACCACAGCCCTGCACCTAGAATCATCTGCTGTACTGGCCAAGGGACCTGAGGAGGAGACCATGTAGAAAAAGTCCCTGAGGAAGGTCAAGGGTGCTGTGTGCTCGCCCAGTCTGTTCTTCACAGACATTTGGTGGATAAAATGCCTGGTGGAACGTAGACCCTTCCTCCTTTTGCGACCTTTGTGAAGCTACAGAAAAGGAATAGCAATAAAGACACAAAATAAGTCAAAGGTACAAATATCTGCCTTTTCCAGAGGGATTTTGGCTAGTATAATAGCCACTAAGAAATTGTACTTATACATTTAAAAAAAAAAAAAAACAGATTTCCCTGATGGTTCCTGGTAGTTTTAAGCTTCACTTCTCCCTCCGGCAGTTCCCACCTAGTCCATCATTCACCTATTATGACAAGGATCTCCCAGCCCTCCCAGCAGGCTGAAGAGCAAAGAAGATGAAAAAGCAACAGAACTACAGAATTGACTGGTAATAGTCTAAACACACACACACTGGAGATATAAACATTCTGTTTACTGGTTTGAGTTGCTTGCTAGACCTAGCGGATCTCATGTAAAACAAGCATTTTACTGGTGATAATACACAACTCTTGTATGAAGTGAACAGATTAAACTATTTATGTTCAACTGCTGAAAGCACTCCAGAAACTGATGTCAATGTCAGAAACCTTATTAGGTTTCAGAAGAGGTAGGAAAGCTTCAGCCTAATCACAAGATAGGAGGTCTTCTGGCTTTTGAGAATGACATCTGAAGGGCATTGAGATTGTTTTCTATAAAAGGAAAGGGCAAATTTCCAGTACATATATAATCACTGGTAGCATTTATGTTGTCATCCTCTCTAAAGCAATAACAAAGTGCACAAATGGTGGATGATTAGAGAGGTCAGTCAAGTGCCCCATTCAGCTGTAATTGTAGAGTTTTTGAAAATTCTTTTGACATCAGAAAATATCATATGTTTTTTTAACCCAGCTTTTTGCTGTGATTAGTTAATTCATACAAAATCAGTGAAGAAACAGAATGGCAAATTAAAAGCAGTAGAACAGGCATGTCATTTTGCAATTGTGATGAGTAATCAGCAAAATCAGTTCACTTTAAAATTACTGCTACCTGCCAACATTTAACCCCACATGCCCAGGACCTCAGCAAATTTTTGTTTAAAATACTACCACCTTGCAGATCTCGAAAGTCTTTTGAAAGAAGTTGTGCTCTGGGTACACTTTTGCTAATGCTGCAATCAGTATTCTCTCTTTTCCTGCTCTACCTAGAACACTTCACAAGATTTTCCTATCTCACAAAGAAAATCTGAACACACTGTTTTACTTAATTAACATCAATTTTGAACTATCATGCCTCATAAAATCTGACAATCTTCCTACTAGGGAAATGAGGCTTACTCTTTAATAGTATTTGAAAAGAACTTATGATTTTCACTTCATCGTTTTTGTGCCTGGATCTTAAAAGAGAGGTTTTGAGTAATGAATGGACATACACTTTCCAGTTTTGAAAAAAATTTTCATGAGAGAATAGTCTCATAGGGAAAATAAAAATTTAATTTCCACAGACCATATAGGAGTTCTCATTTCAGTAATATTCTTCAAAACAGGGAATTATTCCAATTACTTATAGTTACTTAAAGGTGGAGGAATCCTTCAGTCCAAGTGTGATTGGAGTTTTCAGTCCAGGAACAAAGGAAACAAACCACATGATGTTGTCCGTTGCACCAGCTGGAAGTCTACATTATTTATACACTTTCTTGTTTCAGAAAAGTGAGAAACTGAAAGAGAAGAAATACCTGGCAGGAGGGATGTGGAATTGGGGAAACGAAGGCACAGTTCTGTGCTGACTCACTAGTGTGAAGGAAAAAAAAAAAAGCAAGCTTGATGACCACAGCCTTAACTTTTATGTCATTTCCGTAATTCCAGACCATGAGAGATGGAGCTATTGGCAGGCTTAGATGTAATTTAGAATTTTAGAAAAATGTCTCTGTAGGACAGTCTTGTTGACACACCAGTTACACATTCGGAGCTCTGTGTAAATGATTTGACCTGTGAACTTTATTACATAAAAGAAAAAAATTATGTTAAGCATATTAGGTTTATGTACATTTTCATGTAACTTTGACATGAAAGGGTGCTTTCAGAGCACCTAAATTTTAGCACTGGGCTTCTGTCATTAATCAGGGAGAATGAGGTAGTTCAGCTGATCCCCAGACAAACATTTGTAGCATCTTAAATGTTGTGATGACACTTAATGTTTGCAGTCATTTCAGTTCTTCAGCTAATGGTTGTTTGCCTGCCATCAACAACGATTAGGATGGAGTCAAAAGCTCTTTGGGAGAGTTCCTATTGCTGCCTTGGTTTTTATCTTACTTTATTTTAGCACACCTTTTTTTCAAAGAGCTTTATTTTTCCTTGCAGGGTTTCTACAGAAGTTCAGGATAGGGAAAGGTTTTAAATGTTAAAGTTTTGCCTACTGAAGGCTTTGCAGAGAAAATTGTGAATACTTTCACTATGCAGTGCATCATAGCACAAGGTTGTTTGGGTTTTGTCATTTTTTTACAGTATGAGGTCAGGGGAAACGCCTCACATACAGAAACACCAGTGGATGAAAGTGAACTGAAGATTATTGCTGTGACCACTGAAATACATAGCAGAAGTCATACATCATCAGAGGCAGCAAGAATAAGCTTTAGGAAATTATTCAGATCACTCCAAAGTTCTTCCATGTACAATTCTAACTTTCAGTTGGTGAAAACATGATTTTTCCTTATATAATAATTATTATACTTCTGTATGAGACATTTACATGTGTTACTCACCAAAAGGAAAATTGAAAAGCCCGGTGGGACAACCAGGTACAGAAAGCTATGTCTGGGTTGATCTTAGTTTGGCTGAAGTTCAAATCCACTCTTTCAAAGTAGAAAGGAAAAAGAGCTTTCAGCATTTCAGCATCTTCTGTGAGCACAACAGACTGTAGGTACATGCATCTCAGAACAGCCAGCAGGAACGTTCTGCAGTATGTAACTAAAACAAGTTCTCTTAGACTCACCTACAAGAAGATCCCTGTGTTCTTATACAATGTACATCATTAACAAACAGTTTAGCCCTTTGACCAGACCCTAATACCTATTCTAATTGTATACACATTGTAGCTAGTAACCCTTTGCTGTGTTGTGTCAGGTGTTCTTCCCTCTGTTTTAAAANTATTCTAATTGTATACACGTAGCTAGTAACCCTTTGCTGTGTTGTGTCAGGTGTTCTTCCCTCTGTTTTAAAAGAGTCATTAAAAAGTCATTTAAATAAATAAATAATAAATAATAAATATTATTATTAAATATATTTAAATAATATTTAAATAAATAAAGTCATTTTAAGTCATTAAAAAAAAAAAGTGAGTAGGGCAAGGGTTGGTTCTTGCAGGTTTCTCTGAGTCTTTGTTACTGCTCCTCCTTCATACAAACAGTTCTGACGGTCTCCAAGTCCTCTTGATTCTGCAATATTATACAATCTCCTTTTTAAAATAAATGGAAAACTACAAAGCTTCCAGCAGTATTTCATTCTGCATGGGCAATCACTGTGTCTAAAAGACTTCTTTTTTTCCATAGTTTTGATGATTTATAGTCTCTCCTAAGCTACTGGTATAGTTTCCATAGTAAATGGTCTTTGATTTAGCTCATGGGTATCAATGAAAAACCCCCTGAAACACAGCAATGTTTCATACATTGTTTATCAGCCATTTGCCAGTGACACAAGAACTGCAGGTGAAAGGAAAGAGGAATTTAAATACATTATTTTTTATGCCTGTGCTTTCAAGCTGTTTGCCTTGTAGAAAAATTTTATGTCCTAAAGCTGATAAATATGACTGACAGTGTTAAATACAGAGTGACTTCAGACATTTTCTTTCAGGTTTGCAGTAGATGTGACCTCACCAGGTAGCAGCTATCAAGCAGCTGTTTCCTCAGATCCTTGCTTTTCACTGTATTTCTCTGCAGGTTCATGGGTCTGCTCTCATCACAAGTTACTGTTAAGTTGTCCACTCCCTATTTTGCACATCCTCAATTTGCCGAAAATGTATCTTAGTACCGCTGAGGTGTGAATGCAAAGGAAATCTGAGTCCAAATATTTCACCTTTTCTTTTTGCAGCCGGACCCTGCGGGCAGAGACATCTCCATCCGACCGATCTTGGAGCACTGCGAAAACACCCACATGACCATTTGGCTTGGGATCGTCTACGCTTACAAAGGGCTGCTGATGGTAAGCACAGCTTCCTCTGCACACCACTGACTTCAAGCTGCTATTTACTGATAGGCATGAACTGAATTATATTTGCTTTCCTGATGGCTGGAAGTGAGTTAAAATTGCCTCGAGTACAACTTTTATGATCAGATATGTTTTAAAGCTCATTAGACAAAAATACTTGGATGCATGCATTCGTAAAATAAATAAGACATTAGTAGCATTTAAGCTGAATACTATAGATAGACCACAAACCAAGAAATTCAGTAGTGAAAAGATGGGTCTATAAATGAGACAGCTTTGTATATAAAGAAGTCAAATCCTCTGATTTCCTATAGGTTCTCCAGAAAGGTAGATTTAGATTGTTCGAGATGTTTGCCTTGTAGTTGCAAATGTCCTTGAGAAATAGTCAAAAGATGCATGATTAATTTGGGGCCTGAATCAAAATAACCCTTTTGTCACTGAGGCCCATCTCCATAAAAAGATTTAGTTACTAAAACAGACCTCAGGAACCAGGGACCCTGAGGCTTGATAGTTAAAAGAAAAAAAAAGAAAATGTGACTATTAGTGATTAAAAGCTTCTGAGCCTGAAGGTTTTGAAAACATCTGATTTTGACAGCACTGACCAGCAGAACACCTTACTCGAGTTGAGCCCCATCTGGATGCTAAGCCTGATAGATATTAGCCTACAGTGCCTGAAGGGGTCAATCTGTTCTGTGCGTTTGTAGCATGCTGGTTCATTAGGACACCGGGAAAGATGGGGTCAGCTGCTTCCACTTGGCATGGTTGGTGCTGCTGCCCAGAGGGGGCTGCTGGTGCCTGCAGTCCTCTTCTTCCCTCTCCCCTGTGAATGACTGCTCTGATCAGTCCTGCTGCTTTTCATGCTGCTTTCTTCAGGTTGAAAAGCTTTTAAATACCCAATACAAGGTTGCACAGGGAGAGATGAGAGGTTTTGTTTCTTTAAATTCTAAACAGTTGCTTTGTGGTCAGACCAGTCTGCTGGGGTGAGCCTTCAAGCAAGAAGGCACTAGCATCAAGTGTCTCCAGGTCCCAGGTGAGAGCTCAGGTCCTGGAGCTACAAGCCAAAAGGAAGCCTTCTCAGCTTTCAGGGATGGGACAGGACAGGACAGAAAGGCAAGGCAAAGCAAGGCAAGGGCAACTTTAGGTGTAGATGACTCTTTTTCAGAAATAAAGAGCTAGGACATACTTGCTCCCTCCAAAGGGATCAGGAATTAGGAGCACACCTCAGCATGTCTGACATGCTCTGGGTGGCTCTGGATGCACATCAACCTTGGTGTGTATCACAGCATTGAGGGGTTTGTGTCCTGAAGGGTGCCACAAGTTGGGAGCCATGACATTGACCAGCACTGGGGCCACAGTAAGATTCAAACAAATGATAGGGTTTATTTGGTTTTTTTAAATAACTTCATCAGTGTTCTCAGTAAAAATATTTTAAACGTACATTCTCAGGCAACTTTCTTTGACGTTTCAAGTTTGAATGGTGTTAGACAGTAGTCAAACTGCTTTGGTTCTCACCAGTCCTTTGCCGTAGATTGGTTTGTCAGCATGTGTGCTGGACTATGTTCTACAAGATATGTGACTCTCTTTAAGCCTACGAGTGTCATTTGCAAACTTATTTTGCAAATGCCATTACATTATTAGGCAATAATATGTGTGTATATGTGGATATATGCACACATAAGATACCCAATTCACTATCGAATTTCTTGGTTTCTGGCATATCTATAATATTCAGCTTAAGTGGTACTAATGTCTTATTTATTTCATGTCTGCCATTACTCACTAATTTCAGACACACAGCTTTTCATAACCACCAGTGAAATACACACTTTTTATTACTCCAGTGCCCTCTTAACACACAAATTGCTACATATTAAAAAGGAAGATACTCATCTGAATCATTTAAATAATTTCTATGACGAGTGAATGAGTGATATGAGGACAACAGAATTGATGCATTTTATCTCATCACCAAAGACATTCTGTACACCACACATACTTTGCTTTCAGAACAAAAACCAGAACCTCTTATGTTACTGTATCACTTTATAAAGGTTTAGCTAATACAAAATTCTGTGATTTGTAATAATAAAAAACACACCTAATTTAATGTGCTATATACTAAAGAGCTAGTATTGCTAATTACAGTACAATGCAATATTTCAGGTGAAATGGCTCTAGTCAGGCCAAAATTATTTACTGTGACCTCCTGTCTCAAAATGGGAATACAAAAAATGGGGTTAACCTAAAAAAGTTTTTTCCTTTTTTGTCTTGAAGTAAAAGCAATACTGTCCATTCTGAGGTCTTAAATGGACTGATGCAGTGAATACATCACCCGGGGTAGGACAGAGCACAGAAGGGCAGGAAAGGGCAGGGAAGGCAAGGTGTGGCAAAATAAGGGAAGGCATTACTTGACAGGATACGCTGGTTCCCTCTACATTAAAGTAAGCAAACTTTAAAAGTCAGGTTCACAATTCTTCAATTGCCTCTGAAGGGATGTGAGGAAATGCTTACTTACTGCATGAAGGCTTCTCAGTTATTAGATTCAGATTCCTCAGGACTGGTGACTAGAGAATAACCGGAAAATTACCATCCTAAATTTTGCCTTTACCATTTTATTAATCTTCTTAATGACCAGTGTATTAGTCTTCTCAATCTGCTCCATACATAGAGGATTCAGTGTTTTCTCCCATCTAAAGTTCAGCTCCTAAAAGGCTGCAGACAAGTTCAAGGTCTGTCTGTGTGTACCTGTTGACCATCCCAGAATTACAGAATCAATTAGGCTGAAAAAGACTTCTGAGATTGAGTCCAACCTATGCCTGAACACCACTATGTCAAGTGGATCAGTTGCACATCAACTAGTCAGTTGCAGTATTTTGATTTTTGCTGAGGCAGACATAGTTGAAAAGCGCCTTTATTTCATATATTCCAAAGGATGACAGAAAACACACCCTCTTAAACTTGCTGGTGGTGCATTATTAGGGAGTGCACTAGCATCTTTCTGAGGGGTTTTAACTATTTTTCTCATCTCAGCCAGAACAGTACCAGGCTGGACTCCTAGAATGCTTTGCTTATTAATCACACACACATTAGTCTTGTCTACTGTTTGATTCCTGTGTACATATGTTGGAAGTTTCATTGTATCCCTGACATGTTATTACAGATAGCTGTTATTTAGCTACTGAGAAACAGGTTTTTGAGGCCAAACTATATTTTGAGCTTGACTGTTGCTCTCTGTATGAAATTCTACTTTTGCCTTGTGTAAACTGAGGGGGTTGTAAGCCATAACCAATAATACTGACCACTTCCCATACACTGTGTTTAATGTATTGTCCTTAGCTAACCTTGCCAAGAATGAAAATATTAGTATTTCATTACTGAGATAGGAAAAAAATAATGCATATGCACCATGGGATTTGATAAAGGTCTATAAGAATAAGAAATGTATTTTCTTCTAATGATTCATATTCCAGCATTCCACTATAGTTGATATACTGCACAACACAATTCTGTAATTGATTTATGAAGCCAAACAAAACATTAATTCCACTAAAAGATATCCTTGGGATAATGTTCAATCTTAATTTCAAGTCTGAAAGAATCTTCTGCTTCCTAAGTATCTCTAATTGCTAAGCTGAATTTGTCTTACCTCCAAACCTTGAACTTTGTTGGGTCTTGCATGTATGTTATCCCTCTTTCTCTAAAATGACCTGATGTCTTTATTTCTAGGCAAACTTCCTTGCATTTGGCCAAAGTTCTGAGATTTTTCTAAAAAGCTTGCTGTGAGTTGTCTACCATTCTTCCCCTCTGCTTCCTCTGCATCATTTTCAGCCATGTTATTATAGTCTCCTCCAAGTCACTGTAAATATATGGGACAGCTTAAGTTAGAGTTTTTTAAAAATCTATCCTTCTTTTTCAGTAACGTCTCATAAATAGTTAGGTGTTGAGATATATCACATAGATTTCAATATGTTTAAATTTGTTGTATTGATTTTGTAGCATTCAGTATTTAAATAATGATACAGTGCAGAATTAAGACAAACGCTACTGAGAAATCTATGTAACCTGCATGAATGCAATTACCTTTATTCAGTCTTGCAAAATAATAGCATGTTGAATTATATTGCTATCCCTCCCCCCCTCCCCCCCCCCCCGCCACTTACTGGCTGAGTTCATGTGTCAGCCGTTCCATTAATTTGCTTAGGGTAGAAATTACGGTAATAGCTCTGTAATCACTGGGGTGTTCCACTTTCTCTTTTCCCATATGGCCTCTTTGTATCTTAAGTGGAGCTTTGCCAGAATTCCAATAAATATCAACAATTAAGCCCAGCAGTCCAGATAACTTCCAAATCAATTCTTAAAACTCCTGCATGTAAGTTATGGGATCTCTGTGATTACATCAGCTTGTCTTGACAGAGTTTTCAAGAGCTCTCCTACTTCTGGAATAAGCTGCACTTCACTGTTTTGGCAAAATGTGAATGGACTGTTCCATCTCTATGTAAATATAGGACAAAACGCCTTGTTAGGCATATCTTATCGTGCATCATTGCTATTGAATTTGTCATCATCCAAGGAACGAATCATTATTACCATTCATTTTTCTCAACTCACATTTTTATTAATCCTTATGATTCTGTTAATGCTGCTAGCCATTCATTTACTGCTATACATTTAACTTACCTTTCCACTATCTCTATTTTAGACCTTTAATTCATAATCATTATTATGAATTTCCTCTCTTTAATTTTGTTACATTCTGTCTAGTCTTTGGCCAGTTTTACTGCCTATTTATTTTACATTCCACAATAACCAAAACAATTTTTAAGGTAAGAATAGCTTTTTTACACATGTGCACCTTAGGACAGATCATTTACAGCACGCACCCAAATATCTTTCAGTTGCTGTTTGTAAATATCCCTGTTGCTTCCCCTTCCCCCTTCTCCAGTGGCTTCCTTTGCTTTGTTGGCTAATACATAAACATAACTTTTCCATTTTTTTTATGCACTTGGAAGTAGATTTTCAAAAAAGGACTTAGGTACCACGGTGTAGAGCTTGAGTTCCAGTCATGCCCAGAAGCCCAGTCTTCAGTCAGCACTTGGTGCTCTTGCCTCTGCAGGCAGGAGGGGAAGCAGATGCTGGCTGTGTGACAACCAGTCACCACTTAGCAAATATCCAGCAGAAAATTTGGTCACTGACAGCATTTAGGTACCTACAGATGGTACTGAGGGATGGTCTGGCTGTCCTTGCTGGGCGTTGGATGTAGCTTCTCACTGCTGCTTCAGGTGCTTAAGCCCTCTGTGTGTGTCGAGCCCAGGAGCTGCCTATGAACAGTACAGCTGTGGTGTGCAACATGTGCTACTCCTTTTATTGTTTTACTGTTATTTTTTATTTACTCAATGAAGGCTGGGTGTAAAGATTTTTTTTTTTTTTTTGTCACTGAGGAAAGGGAAGCAGTGGAGCAGCTCACCCAGAGAGTCTGATCAGCTTTTGTCCTTAAAAGGTTCCAAAACCAGACTGGATAAAACAATGAACAGCCTGGACTGAACTCACATCTGAGCCTGCTTTTTGAGCAGGAGGTTGCACTAGATTTTCCTCAAGTTATCTAATGAGATAGATTGGATATCTAATCCCAATCATCTAATGAGACTATATTAATCATATTATTAATTAATTCCAATAAAAATTAATAAATTTGATGGGTAGAAAAATTGAATAGTTTTCAGATTATGTTAAAATTCCCAATTGTTTTCTGATAATATCTTTGATTTTTAACACATATATTTGTATTCCTTCCTAATTCCCTTCATGATCAAAAAGAGTACTCAGAAGAAGGAACTGCCTCCTTGTCAATTAACTTGCAAGATTCCAACTCGTATATATGGTGGGTTTAGCACCAACCCATCTGCCCCATCTTACAGTGATTAGAGAGGAAAGTAGTTAAACTTTGTGGTGGGGGAAAGTAGTTTATGGTGGTACCAGATATTTATTATATCTTTAATAAAACATGGACAGTATTTTAGCATCCAAAACCACATTTCCATATGGTTTTGTTGGATAAATTTTTCCCTAATATAACCACAAGGAAACTTCAATTTGTATTTTTACTGCACTATCTACAACATAAATGTTGTAGATAGTGCAATATTCCCTTACATGTCTCTTGGCATCAATTTTTGTACAGCAGAAATAGATTTAAACTGTAACACACACTGATTTTTAGCAGAGGTGAGTCACCTCTTTACAGAGCTGTGATTGTGGTAATCTTATGTCAGAGACAATATAAAGCTATTCCAAATGAGTATTTCCTAATAACCAGTTGTGTATTTGTTTCAACCTAGTTACTAGAATGTGTTTCATGACTAAGCAGAATTTTTATGGAAGAAAGTCAAATAGAGTCTAAATGGAAAGAAAATATTTTATTGACCTGTTGACTTGGGAGGCTGGAGTATAAAGGGAAATCTGGATGCCTGTTAGTGTTTGTAGCTTTGTGCAGCTGCCTTTCTGTCTTGCACTGGGAATAAAGGATTTTGCCAAGACCTTTAAGGAGAAAGTCCTTCAGCTGAGTAGCTGAATACATATCTTGCAATTAAAAACAATATTTAGTTCTTGTCCTAATGCTCAATAGAAGTATTAAGCTTTCTCATAGTAACATCTATCCAGAGCGGCTCTGTGAAAATGAGCTAAATACACAGCTGACTCATATCAGATCAATGGTTTAACATCAGATTGTACTGACTGTGAAGGTAAGATACCTACAAGGGCATAGTTTGTCTTTCAGTTTTCTAACCTCACTTATTTTACCGCTAATTTTAAAAAAAGTCACTTTTCTATGCATCTTCCTGAAAGCTGCTCAGTATTTTTTACTGTACAATTCTCCAGTGAAAACATGAAAATCAAAAATCCTTTTTTTTTAAAGTTCTGAAAAATCTCGTTGAACAATGTCTGCAGACATTTCACTGAAATAAAAATGTGCCCATGTCTGTGATGATCTGGATTTAATGAGTGAACCTGAGTAGAGAACACACAAGTCAAGCTTCACAGTTACTTCAGGCTGAAAGGTCTTTACAGGCCAGAGTCCAGAGCTGCCTTGGTGTAAGGGGGCCAGGAGGGGAAATCTCTCAGTGATCTAGCTAGAAAAAAACAAAACCAAAACCAACAAAAATCTCCAGATGTTAAATCTTTGAAGAAAAGGCTTGCTTTTATTCTTTTATATGGCAGAGCAGGGCTACAGTCCACAAGTGAGCAGGGTCAGTGCTATTACAATACAGCAATTAGCTGCAAAGCTGCAGCCTGGTCCAATAAATAATCTTTCCAAAACCATATTCCCTAGTTATTGGCAAACATGACTTCTGACAAGGTTGGAGATTTTTCCTCTGGTATTTCTCTGCTCTTGTCAGATATCTTCAGTATAATTTTCTTTATCTTTCTTTCCTAATACTGTTCCTAACTTAAGCTGACATGACTTTGAAATGAAACATATAAAAATGGTTTAAGGGCAGTACAGGGCAATGGAGGTGAATAAATAATTTCCTTCCTGTCATGTGACAGTCTGTGCAATCCAATAGCAAATTAGGCACTTGGTTGTATCATATATGTTGTGGATCTAAGCAATTGTTACTGTGTTTAGCAGTAACACTCCTCAACAAGATTTAAAATTAACTAGCTGGTAGAGTTTTTAAAAACAGTGTTAAATGTTTTCCAATAGTTCAGCTACAAACGGCTATCAAAATTTGGTCAGTAAAAGATTCTTTAAAATTAAAGTTTGCCTGTAAAACTCTATAAAAACAAGTATTATATTCTCCATACACCTGTTACGCCTCTAACATTTTAATACAGATTTCTCTTAGTGACCACTATTCTATCTTCAATCATAGTGATACATTCCTGTTGTCTTCAGATACTGTTTTCCCCAAATTTATACAGTGGTTTTCTCATAGCCTTTTTAGGTGCACTTACGAAACAGCCTAAACAGCTGCAAAGGTAATACTCTAAACCAGTGTCAAACGGAAGCTGCCTACCCTCAAACAAAAGATGAAACAAACCAATCCTGCCTGTACAGCTGCCCATATCTTCTGAGAAAATCCAAACCAATATTTTATGGCACTTTCTACATCAAGAAGATGTGTGTATTTATTAGACCACCAAAACTGAAGAAGGCCTTAAGTTCATGACTAACAGTGTAGGAAGCCTACCTAGCTGCATTCTCAGTGTCATTGGTTGAGATCCAAAAAGGACTAAAATTAGTCCATTGGACTTGATAGTGGGCTGATCTGTCCTTAAATTTTAGACAACTGCTTCCTGTAGGAGAATGTGCAGCCCTGAGTTATTCAAACTCCTTCGGAGATGCTTGGGGTCCATCAGAAGCCTCGGGATGGGAATTGTAACTGCCAGCAAGGAGCTGCCTAAGTGAGCTGGTATAAAACAGTGGGGACAGATGTGTCCTACACCTCTCCAAATCCAGCACATTAGCCCTGCTAAGAGCTGCCTGCCTCCATCCCAGTGTGTACTCATGCATGCCTCCTCTGAAGACTGTTTAGTCAAAATTCTCAGCAGAGATCAGAACTAACATCCCCTGCAAGTGCCCAATTAATTAAGACAGTCACTTTCTCATTACATAAAATCCGACAGCTCTGAAAGAAGTTCAAGAGTTCCTTCTGAAGCCAGATTATGCTCTGGGTTTAGGGAGCACATCTCAGGCAAAATTGTGCTGTGTTCTCCAAACATGAAGCTGCACAATGGTCATCACCAGCATCACTGTCTTCAATGAAGATGGCTGCTGCTGTATTCTGTGTGGGGCCCAAGCCAGTAGACAGTCTGAGAAGCCTTTACCAGCTTGAGCCCTGGAGGAGGAGAGATAGCTGCATTGCAAATCCCGGCAGGCAGTCTTAAATATCAAATAGCCCTTAAATTCCACAGCAGTCTCCAGAATTAGGTGCCTCCAAGTATAACTTGAAATGCAGTTTTCTTATCTGGGGAAGATGAATGTTTAAAGTTTAGGTACCAGGAGCAAAGAGGAGCTGAACTAGGTACTGTGAGTCTGTGTTTTTAACTGTAGCTCCAAGGTTCCTATTCAAAAGTTGTCTAGGAATCACAGAAATCTGGACCTTTCACTAGCAGTATCTGCATCCCATTCCTAAACCAAACCATTTTACAGGATTTTACCAAGGGATTTACAGAATTTTTACAGTCATAAAACTGAATCTTTCATATGTGCATATTGTCTGAGCCTCTAGGAAGGGGGAAAATAAGAAGGGCAGATGGAGGGAAAGCAAAGCATCGTGTTCCCTCAGGAAGGCTTTTTCTCAGAGGAGAAACATTACCAACCCCACGGAGCCCTGCAGGCATCTGTACCAGGCAAACAAGGAGCACCTCTGCAATCACCACTGCACTGGCAGCAGGATGCAGAAAACTCTCAGCTTTTATCCATGTTCGAGTCTCAAAGATGAGCTGTGACTTCTAGAAAAGGAGATCTCTCCTCCTGAGGCAAGCATCTTACCCAAAATGCTAATAAAAATTAAAAACAATGCTCTCAGATTTATGGTGCTTCATTCTGAGGAAACCCACTTGCTCTAAGAGCCTCTCCCTTTCTCCAGTTATCATATAAATAAATATATATCTTCCTTTCATCTGAAAGATATTTAACCATTTTCCCTGCTGTTCTCAATTATAAATGAGAATGAGCCAAACCATAACCCCCACAACACTCTTTAAACGATCTTTTTTCCATTATAATTGATATTTTAGATCATTTTATAACCGCCTCAGCTATAAATTCATCCCCATTATTTGTAATAAGTGCTGGCCTCATGTAAGTATGTTGGGTGTATTCCCAGAACAATGCTTTTGGAATGGAATCTGTTCATACTGGGGGAAGTGGAGGAGAGTGAGGGATGACCTGCAACACTAAAAATCTCATTAATAATTAACCATAGTAGGAGAAGACAGAAATCTTCTCCATAGTTAATCAGGGTCTCATGGCTTTAAAAATATGATGTAGAAATACAGACAAGGATTCCGTCTACATCTCAAAACAGCTCGACCCAGACCAGCCTGTTTGTCTCAATATGCTCAATAGAAATATTGGGCTGACAAAACATACATTTCCAGAAGAATTGAGCTGTGCAGCACCAAGAATGCAGGGAGTGGAGAACAGGCAACCCCTGAGATGGTGGGGTGCCTGGGAGGAACGGGTTTGTGCCCTGAAAAAAGGTACCACCACTGTACATCCCCCCCCGCCCCAAACACCCAGGTGAATACAGTGACAATTTGCCTCTGCAGAGCATGTGATGGAGTCTGTACATTCCTGCTCTGCATGTGCACAGTGCCAGACCCAACAGCAAAGGAGTGCTGCCTGCATCCTTCCCTGCTGGAGGTATTGCTTTGTTTACCAGAGGGCTCTGAAAATGTATCAGAGGACGAGCTGTTGCTCTGGCACAAGGCTTGGTAACAGGCTCACTCACCTCGGCTGCCCTCCCTGAATGGCTGAGACCCCTTGATGACCCAGGTAGCTGTCTACAAACCACTTAAGAGCATCCCCTTGCCATGCTCTGCCTGCAGCAGCCACTACTGTTCTTCCAGCAAATCTTAGGCTGCTGGAAAGGTGAGGAGAAGAGGCAATGGGCCGGAGTGAGGTGTGGGCTCTAGTCCTACTAAAGGAGATGGGTTAAACTGAAGAGGCAGAACTGCAACAATAGGGGAATGGAGTGCCCTGGACAGGACCATCTCCTGAAGCAGTGTGTAGAGTGATAAGGTGGGAATGTTGCTGAGAAAGACTTGGGTAAGGATGCCCAGGGTAACTACTGCTGGTGTTGCTGGGAAGAGCCACCTGTGTCAGTGTTATCTTGATAGGGACTGCAGCAGTGATGGCAGCGTTGGAAAGTGGGTGAGCAAGTGATTCTACATCTGTTGCCTGGACTGGGCAGCCCCTGCAGCCTGCCCCGCTCCATGGGCTGAGAGTAGATGCCTAATCTGCCAAAGCCTCCCAGCCAGCTCTGCTCATGAACATGTGGCAGGGTGACATATGTGCTGTAGGCAAGAGAATGAAATAAGCCAGCAGACAAGCTCGGGGAGGGCAGGGCTGGCAGTTCAGCAGCAAGTCCTGTTTGGAAGTGCCTGGGTGAGTAGGTAGGTGGCTGCAGCCTGCAAGTGCCTGTGGGAGTGCATAATAGCTGAGTCACAAGTGGTTGGCTTTGTTGCCATTGTCATTTGAGATAAAAACTAAGCAAATAATCAAGGAAATTTGCAGTTACTGGTGTCCAGGTGTTACTACAGTTGAAACCCAAGTTTGTAGAGCAAACATCACTGTGCCACTTCCCTATTCTCTTTTCTTTGTCTGGCAGCCAAACACTGTTCTTCTAGTTCAGGTTATTTGCCATAGAAAAAAACCCCAGAAAAATAGAAGGTAAATTATACTAAACATATGCATTTATAATTATAATACATTATACTAAACAACTGCAATTAATCCCCCAAATGGCATCACCATTGACCTCCAATTCCCTGGACTGCACATAAATTGAAGTTGTATAAAAGAGAATATTAACTCCATGACATGGCAGTGGACAAATGTGATGGTCTGGGAGGAAGGCTACTAAGGTCAATGGTAATGCACCTTTGCTCTTTCTCCTTCTTTTCTGTCCCTGCATTGTGATCAGAAAAAAAAGCTAGAAAACACAGAAACCATGCCCTGGACCTTAGTGATAGTTCTTCTCTCTGTCCTTCCCTTCCATCCAATACCATCTGCTGTCTGTCATGCTCCCCAAGGCACCATACACTCCTACAGGGCTTTGCCTGGACTGTAGGCTGGGTTACCTATTTACAACATCTTGAGTTCGTTTAGGGTTTTACTGCATTGCCAGAGCTTCTCTGAGGAATGCAAGAGGAAGAAAATAATTGTTTGCAGCAGTTCGTGTTGCAGAAAAATCTAATTAAATTTCGAGGGATGGAGATGGCTTCCTTCCACTAAAGGCTTTCCCCTGCTGAATTGCAAAAGCATATTGAAAAAAAACAAAGGGGCTAAAACTTAAAAATACACCAAAGGAAAAAAGCAAACAAAAAATTGCCACAAGAATGTTTTATGCCAGAAATCATTAGACAACTGCAATTGAAAGGCCATTACCAACTCCCACTATAATAAAAGACATTATAATTGTAATCTGAACAACTCGGGTGACACTTTCTACATTGTATATTTATCTCTCATGGGACACATCTTGGCACTGCTGCTTATTAATGTAGGTGATAATCATGTAATGAATGGCTGGATTGATAAGAGTATATTGAGAACAGCTGCTAAAAATAGCTAAAAGAACAATGCACATTATATCTTTCCTGGAATCCTTGACAAGAAATGGAAGGACTGTCTTTAAAAATTATTAAAAATATAAAATAAAGATAACCATAGCATTTAGACAATTTTTTTCCAATCAGGAATAATTTTAAGTTTCACATTTTTCTTGTTAGAGCGGGAATCTGTCCTAGTGAGCAAAACAAATCACACAGGTAATTAGATATCGAGCAAAAGGTAGGTGTATATCTCTGAATTGTAATATGGCCTATATTTGTCAAGTTGGAAAACATACCTGTTTTAAATTAGTGCTTTTTCTGGATGACAGCCAATTCCTCTTATAATTATCATCTTTTCTCCTTCTTTTACCATTTCAGTTATTTGGGTGTTTCCTTGCCTGGGAGACACGAAACGTCAGCATTCCTGCTTTGAATGACAGCAAGTACATCGGAATGAGTGTGTACAACGTGGGGATAATGTGCATTATTGGTGCTGCTGTTTCATTCCTTACTCGGGACCAACCCAATGTGCAGTTCTGCATCGTTGCTTTAGTCATAATATTCTGCAGCACCATTACTCTCTGCCTTGTGTTTGTACCTAAGGTAGGTGAATTTGTTTTGCATGAATCTGGATATTTTTTCCTGCTGTTTTGTAATTATGATGTAATATGTAGGTGTTTAGCACCTTTTCAAGTGCAGGGGATGTGTATGAATTCTTAACCAAGCCCATCTATAAGCTCTTTCTTTCTCTGAAGGAAAAACAAAGCTTCATGATACTTTGAAAAAGTGTGAATACGTGAGCTTCTAATGTCTGTATTTTTCCTGAAATTGTGACTGGTGAAACAAAAAGTTGTTTTCTGTAGTTTCAATGGAAGAGTCTCTATTTTCAGCTTTCAGGAAATTTTTGGAAAGAGTGGAAATGTAAGTGGAGATCCAGGGGGAAAATGTCCTGTTGTCTACTCTGCCACGTTTCATCTTTTCTCTCTTCTTTTTGGTGACCAGTTACAGGTATCAAAGGAATGGCATGAAGCTGTTTCTGGGGAGTTTTAGGTTGGATATTAGGAAAAGGTTCTTCACTCAGAGGGTGGTTGGCTCCTGGAAAGGGATACCCAGGGGAGTGGTCACAGCACCAAGCCTGACAGAGTTCAAGAAGCATTTAGACAATGCTCTCAGGCACTCGGTGTGACTCTTGGGGTGTTCCTGTGCAGGGCCAGGAGCTGGACTTCAATGATCCCAATGGGTCCCTCCCCAGGATATTCTTAAGTTTCTTACATACCCTAAGCAAGATAATCAAGATCTCTGTTTCTATACTTACAAAATAGTAAGATCTTTTCAGTTCACTAGCATGATAGGAGATCAGGTGTGTTGTAATCTCCAAGTATTCATTTATGGTGGTGCAACAGGCTTTGTCAGCACCTCAGAGGAAAACTGTATGTATGCTGCAAATGCCGACACTGAAGTTATATTTATTAATGGGTATATTTAAGGACTAAGTGAGGCACAGGCTGGGAGGCATATGCCTTCATTTCCTTTTGCTCTTTTGGGCTCTGAGGACAGGTTCATTGTGCCTTGTTGGAAGAACTGAGAAGATACTTACTTAGAGAGTGCTGGAACTTGATCAGTTCCCTTGCAGACTTAGGCTTTAGACATGAATATGACAGATCTTGAATGAAGGGAAGACTGGTTTTTACGTAAGCTTACTTTAGCAAAGCCTCAAGTACTAGGGAATGCATTTGATGTTTTGAAGTAAAACGTTCAATTGTATTTATTTCAAGTGGCTTGTGTAAACACAGCTTATTACCCCAAATTAGATGCATATGCAGTTGGATGTCTGAAACATTTGCAAGGCAAAATGTAGGCCTCTCGAATCTGTTTTTAGATTTTTCAAGTGAGTATTTAAAAGAAGTTTGTGGCTCTTTATTGGGCCATATTCAATCAATGTATTGAGCAAATTTTAGTCTCAGTAGATTCTGGTGCTAAGGGGCATCTCATCTACTGGGGGGCCAAGAACTATGTGTGCAAAAGAAACAAGCTAATAAACTTATTTCAAAGTGCAAGCACTGAAAGAAATTAGAGGCACAGATTAGCAACAGAAGCTGATTTGTGATTTGCAAAAAAAAGCAAAGTAATTTGTTCTCCAGGACTGACTAAACAGGATGTTTTTGCAAGTTCTGCAATTCACTTCTCAAATATTAAAAAGCCATACAGACATGTATAGTCATATTTTTGTTCTGGATCTTAGGGAAGAATCACAACTCTGTTCTAAATTGAGGGAACATTCACAAACACGGCAATAGAGTGTGCTTTGAAACACTGCAAGATTTAAGTGGGTAAGCTGTATGAAAATGCATATTAAAACTCTGGTGCCAAAAATACCTCCACAGAATGTCAGAACTCTCTTCAAAGAGAATTATTAATGCTGTCCATGCTCTTTGCCCCTTTGCTTTCATGCTCCTTTGCCCATCCTTCTCTTCTCTTGTCATAGGCTCTGAAATGACTTCTCTGATTCCTTCTTTAACCCCTTCTACTGATTTTCTTTTAAACCCCAATTACCCTGCCCTCATTTTTCTTCTCAGTTCTTTTTCACTCAAAATACAAACATGAACCATAGCCCTCTAGCACAAGGTACTTAAATTCTTTTCACAGAGTGTCAGGTTTCCAAATGCTTAGCTATTTAGCAATAAAATTAATCACTGGATAAGGTACGAAAGAAAGATGTTGAGGCAGGGGCTGGAATGCAGTACTTCCAATGCCCATGTGAGTGCTTTCACAGCTGCAGAGTTCTTCTAGCACTCGTATATATTGTCCTTCATGTCCTCTTGCTGTGCTGTGCCACAGACACAGCAGGACAGCTGGCAACCACTCTCCCCTCAGCCTGCTCCAGCACAGGTTGCACAGCAGCTTGTCTGGACCCCACAGAAGATTATGTCCAGCACTACCCAGTTTGTACATCTAGGTAAGATGTTAGTGTGAGACAGGCACCAAATCTCTCCCCTTAATCAAGTACACTGTAAATTAGTACAATCTTGGTGACACAGGAAGATTGTTGAATACTAAAGCCTGTTGCTCATCAAGCACAGGGGATGGTAATGAAGACCTGGAAGACTGCACTTTCTCATTTATTAAACTGACAACACAGATGCAAGCAGTAATGTGGTTCTGAGCCAGGTGAGTGCCACTACTTCTCTGCTATACTGAGTAAAGTGCATTCCTTTTAACTAATCTTCAGCAGTCTCCTGGGTCAACAGTGCTGAAATTCAATTTTACCCCACAGCCCTTTTATGAATCTGAATAGGCAACTACTCAACAATGTAGACACACTAGGGAATGAAACATGACTTTTTCCCCTTCCTTCTTGTCAGCTCTACTAATCTTATTTACTTACAATATAGCAATTACTATATTTCTCCAGTAAAATGTCCATTTGGTCCACTGTTTGGCCATTCTGTTCAGCACCAAGTGCCTTAGAAAAAAAACTGAGGAAAATCCCATAGCAGAGTTAAGAGAGATCAGGGAAAAAAATGTTCATTACCCTCTCCATTTAAAGGTACAAATGCCGATAGCATTATACTGCATCAATATACTGCATTAACTGCAGACATTCTTGTTATCCAATCAAAAACTTTCCAAATAGTGTTAAAGCTATTATAAATTTCTGCGTTCAAGGATATCTTGTAGAAGTTATCTGCAGAATTCAGACGTGTATTATGTTAGAAATTAACTGCTATGTCTAATTATCTTTTTAAGGACCAAGATGTCTGTATTACTTTTCAGCATATTCTTCACTTCTTTAAAAGAAGAAATCCTAATATGCATTCTCTCTTCATGAAGTAATTGTCACAAGCTTATCCATGTTTATGAAGCTTCCATGTCCTTTCATTTTTTCTACTCCATCCATTTTGAGATAGAACTGGGCTCACTTGTAGTCACCCAGCAATTGCATATCATTTCTGGCTGCAATGGCATTAACACATTAATTCTGATCCAGTTTCCTGCAGAGCTGCGAGGCAAAATCAGTTCTAGGGATTAAAACATTCGTCTTCTGTGTTGGTAGCATTTTATCCCTGTTTGCAATTGGCGCTGTGGATATTCAGCATTGACCCTTTGTGAAAATTGAAACTGCACAGATATAAGACAGCAAGATATAAGTTCCACTGACTTTATGGTCAGAAAAAAAATTAAAAAGCTCATCTAACCTCATTCTTTGTACAGCATGAGCCAGCAATGTTGCCCATGGACTTTTCAATCTAATCCACTCCATGTGAATGAATTCATTACAGCATGTCCCTGTTGCAAAACACCCAGTCTTTAGCTATAAACTCCCAGGTGAGGATGATTCAATGGCAATACTTCTATCTTATATTCAGTTTGAACTTTGACCACATCAAATTGCAGAACTTTTCACTTGTAACACTTCTGCCTGCTGCTTTAAGAAGCTTTGTGATTACCACTCTTCACCTTTAACTTCATTTTCATGTAGTTTTTTGTCTGGGACTTAGACACACCAGTCATTACAACCAGCCTAATTTGAAACAAAGAATTGTGAGAGTGAAGACACTTCCTTCTAGGAAGGCTCAGCTACAGCAAGATACCCAGGGCCTTAAGTAGTTGGCTGTTGGTTATCTCCAGATGAATACTTCCCCATTCCTCTTGAGAATCTCTACCAGTGTTTGACCACATTCACAACAGCAAAAGTTTTTTCTGACGTTTAAGTGAAAATTCTGGTTTTTCAGCTTCTGTCCCTCTCCCTTTCACTGCACATCATTGAGAAGAGTCCGGCTCCATGCTCCTTACTCTCTTCCATAATATACTGAATACACATGAATAATGTCGTGGCCCCCCAGTATCTTCCATCTCAAGGCCAAATAATCAGTCTCTACTTGTACCGTAAGGGCTGTGATCATCTTCAGCATCTTTGTGGCCCTTCTCTGGGCTTTCTTTACTACACCTATCTCTCTCTTGTTCTGGGGACTCCAAGCTTGGACACAACACCCCAGGTGTGCTCTTGCCAGGCTGAGTAGAAAGGAAGGATCACCTCCGTTGGCCCAGGGTACTGTTGGCTTATGTTCCACCACAATTTCCAGTGCCTTGACTGGAAAGCTGCTTTCCAGGCAAACACCCCTCATGTTGTTTAGGTAGGTGCTTGGGATTAATTTCTCCTCAAGGGGAGGACTTAGTATTTCCCTTTGCCTAGCTTCAGGAGATTCTTGCTGGCCCAGACCCATTTCCTTCCAGACTGAGGAACAGCACTAGTGACTGGCTACCACAATCCTCTGAGCTTGTCAGTTCAGCCCAATTTGAATCCACTTCAGTGGCCCCTTGCCCAATCACTATTTTATCAGTTTAACCATGAGGATGCTCTGGCGGACAGTGTTACATCTTTGCTTAAGTCCAGAAAAGTAACTCTCTACCCTCCTCTACCAGCCCAGACATTTCACTGTAGAAAGCTATAAATCATGGTGGTCAGGTGGGATTTTCTTTCATAAATCAATGATGACTGCTTCTAATCACATTCTTGCTCTTGTTTGGAAATGGTTGCCCAGAGGATTGACTCTAGCATCCCCCACAGACTGAGGTGAAGCTGGCAAGGAGACGTTTCCCCAAATTCTTCTTTCACATCTCCTGACCTGAGCTGTGACATTTCCTTTCTTCCAATCCTCAAAAACTGCTCCAAATCAACATCATCTTCCAAAAGTAACTGAGAGTGGCCTCATGATGACACGAACCAGTTCCCTTAATCCTCAGACATACAACTTGTCAGGTTAGCTGAACTTGATGTATTCAATTACTTTAGAGGTCTGGAATTTCTGAAGGTAAGTTTTACCAGAAAAGACTAAGGTGAAGAAGGCACAGAGCACCTTAGCCTTCTCCATCTACTTTACCACCTGAAAAAGTAAATGTATTATCTACAAGCATCATCCCAATCTGCAGCCTTGGTCTGTAAATACATGCCAGGGACCACATTCTTCAGAGTCTAAGCAGTCATATCTCACTGGATCAGAAGTTAGGGCCTTACTTCATGCCACTGGAGCAGAACAATGCGATGCTCTTTAAAATAACAGGAATCCATTCCAAAATGCAGCTATAGCACAAAATCTGGCTGGGCTGTGCATACAAAATTATTGCCCGTTCTCTCTTTTCAGACAGCTCAACACCTTTGGATTTATGATTCCATGTCTATCCTCTCAGGTCAGGGGGCTCCTTCAGCTTTGTCTGTATACAAATATATATGTATGCTGCTTGGCAAGTAACATAAATTTTGTATTCTCTAGAGTAATCTGAGAATCTCTCTTCCCCTTGCCAAACAGCAGTAGCTTTCTCTCCTCATGTCGAGGTGATGTTTTCACACTGTCACTGAGTGTTAAATTTTACTTATATTTGCTTAAATTAAATATATTTAAGGTTAACCTTTTTTTTTAAAGTGTCTTATTTAATTTGAGCAGATTTGGTTTATTTTGGGTTGCTAAAAACTAATTAAGTTTCTGTTATCTCCAGAGTGCAATCTCCCATGAGTTTTCTCTGCTAATACTCCTGCTTCATGTGTCTCTCTGCTTGAGTGTTACTTGTAACAGTAGGACAGGAAAAAATTTCAGATGGAACTGTGCTTGGGAAGGGAAGGGTTTGGTGGATTGTTTTTCTCTTGAAGAAGGAATATATTCTTTTAAACTATGAAAATATCAATGAAGGAGAAAAGTACATTTGATAGAATATTAAAATAAGTTTTAATATATATAAATCCAGATAAATATATTTTGAATGAGTATTTTTCCTATTTTTTTTGAATGCTTCCCTTCTCATAATCATTTTCATTCAACCTATTCTATAAAGTTATTCAGAAATAATCTCAAGTAGTGCACATGGCAAGCGGAGCTCACTTTCCAGAGTTTTATACTTGAAAGTCAAAAAGGAGTTCTTGGTTTGCCTTTCAGTGTTTTGAGATACAAAATAAATAGCTGCAAAAACAAAACAGGATTTCTTAAGGCTTTTCAACCTTTCAGCTCATCACACTGCGAACAAATCCAGATGCAGCCACACAGAACAGACGGTTTCAGTTCACTCAAAATCAAAAGAAAGAAGATTCAAAAACATCAACATCAGTCACCAGTGTCAATCAGGCCAGCACATCTCGACTAGAAGGACTGCAGTCAGAGAACCACCGCTTGAGAATGAAAATTACAGAGGTATTGTTTACTACATATACTGCCCGGGCACTTTATTTTTCATTGTTTTTTGTTGCAATTCTGCAATCTGCTTAAATGCTGACTACTTTTTAGAGAAAAAATGTAACTTTCCCCATAGAAATAATAGGAAAGAGACAATTTATATGGATTGCTAAGTAGTACAGCAAATATGTAGCCGGTGTGATAAAATGAAAATGTGCCTTAGCAAAATTAAACCTGCCCTATTTATTTGTGACAGGCCAATTACCCTGTTGTTTCACATGGATGTGCTGAGCTCCACAGCTCCAGAAGTGTAACCTTTACAAGCAAGCATAGCAGAGATCCGCAGCCCCAGGGGCTCTTAAGGGCTGTCTTTGTTCCTGTTTATGGTTGAGTTCTGAGACTGCTGTTGCTGTTATTTCTCAGCGTCTCTGAGAGTTTGCTCCAAAACTTGCTAGACAGATTTTTACATCTTCCATAAAACAGAATTACATATTTTTTAAGGTAGAAAGAGATGTTTATGAACATGTGAGCTGACCCTTTTGGCACAAAGGTGGTGAAGTTTCTTCAGTACCTATTGAGGGAAAGGCTGAGTACATGGAGTACATGAATTCCATTAGAGCTGTGGCATGTACAGTTATAGTTATGTCCATCCTTGCTCAGTAGACCTGAAACGATGACAGACCAGTCTTGAAGACTGCCTAGTTTTTGAGACAGGATAACCATAAGTGATCTTAAAGAAATTAACCTGTCCTTGCCCAGTCTGTAAAGTATTCTTACACCTTGAAGAAAAAGTATTTTATTACAACAGTTATTTCTTTGCCTAGATCTTAAGTAATGACAATTGCCTAGGTAACTAAAAGGCATTTACTCAGGCAAACAGAGAGTCCAAACATAGAAGTTCTCTCTGCCTTGTTAAAGAAATTTAGTTTAGCTTTGCCAGGTCCCTTTCATGTGAGAGCCTTGAAATTTTTAATGAAGGCCTAGCTGCCTGCTGGCTATTTCTGTTCCTGTGCTCTACTGTAGTTCTTTGCTACTAAGCCTCCTAACACAAGATCTCAGCCTGTGCCTCACAAGGCTCATGATGGTGAGCACAGGTAAGGCTGGTCAGAGCAGCCACATTAGTGCTTGCAGGGCCCTGCCTATTTCTTTTAGACTTTGCTTAAATAGATTAAATTCCCAGAACCAGTGGGTCCAAATCAGTTTCATTGTCAAGGGGATTTGGAACATGCCCTACCATGGCTAGCAGCTACATCTCTGGCTCATCTAGTTTGAGTTGCTATGCCCCAGTTCTATAAGGAACAATGTAAAGCTAAATTCAGCACTCTTAAAATTCAGTTAAGCTGGTAGTGAGTGGGACATACTCCGGACACCACATTCTGCACAGCTGTTCACAAAGAGGGTTATGAAGCTTGTTTCTGGTAATTTTCAACTGGGGCTGGAGACACCTTGTAGTACAAGTTAGCCCCTGAGCACACCGTGCTCTGGTCAGTGCTTAAAGCAAAGCATTCCTGGTAGAGTTGACTGCAGTCACTCACATGACTGGACATGCCAAAGTTCCCTTATATTCTCCTGTGTGTTTGAAAATTTGATGGATGAAGTGGTTATGGCTATGTATGCCACAAATTTACACGTAGATAATAAATAGTTGAGAGGTTTTCGGACTGGGCTTTCTAATGCCCATATCTTTCTTGTTTGTCAGTACACCTGAATCACTTCTACTGTCAACTGCTGAAGCTTATTTCTCTCCTATGCCCTGTGTGCAATATCACAGTTGAACACAATTTGTTACTTGTAGCATTATTTTTAGAGGTAGTGTAGTAGTGCTATAAGAAGACTGTATTTGTCACAGTGTAGTAATTGCATTACCACCTGCCTTCCAGTCTAATTATGGAAAGCTATGCCTCAGTGCAGATACCTGAGGCAAGGACTCTAGAATTTTGAAGGATTTGTACTCTCTTTGTTTTGCAGTTGGACAAAGACTTGGAAGAGGTCACAATGCAACTGCAGGACACTCCTGAGAAAACAACATACATTAAGCAGAACCACTATCAGGACCTTAATGACATTCTTAGTATACGGAACTTCACAGACAGCAAAGGTGAGTGTTAGTAAAATCCATTAGTAGTTTAACCTGACAAACCTTTGAACAGCAGTCTCATAGAACTGGGTTCAGAGCATTTAGACCTTGGTAAGACAGAGCTTTAAATATTTAGGTTTAATTACAGAGTATGCAGATTCACATAATAAGCTACATAGTACCCACTGAGAAGTTATTTCTGTATGTATGTCTTCTATTGTAATACACACGGTGAAGTGGGAAACTTTTAGAAGCGTACGTGTGTTCAGAAATCAAGTTTTCTGTGCTGCATGGAAAGAGGAAAGTCACAGAATTTTAAGCCCAGTTTAGTATGTGCTTTCCTGACTAGGATGCTGAAATCCTGCTTTTGGATGCTGCTATCAAACACGTAAAAGAGAAGCATGTAAATATTTCAGTGCTGATTTTGATTCTAAATGCAGAACTGAAGGCACTCATGTATGAAAATTCTTCCCTAGGAACTGATAAAAAAGGATTTCATGACAACTGTAATATTCCTAAGTTGTTTCTCCTGTGTCTCTTGCATGGCTCCCTGAAGAACTACATGCAAGAGAATTGCTTCCATTAGAGCCATTTTGTTTTTTGGGAAGCAATAAAATCTGGTGCATAGTGCAATAAAAGTGGAAGCCAGGACACCCACCTTCCATTTCAGACTCTGGAATAGATCTGCTTTGTGACTTCTGGCAAATAGCTTTGTACAGCTGAATATTACTACAGTATGCGAAAAACTGGTTGCTCTGTGTTCGTAAGTCATAGGTTTGCATGTTTGTAACACTGCAAGGCTCAGGCTTCCTATTGATGTGGGACCATGAGCTTGGTTAAGTGGGATAGAAGTTACTCCTGTGAATAAATCTGAAGAATAATTTTAGAACAACAGCAGCAGGTCACGTATATTTTTGAAGTATATTGAAATTTTGGTTGGATAAGGTTACATTTTCTTGTGCCTTTTGTTTTAGCCTGGGTATACACTGGGTTGTATAACTTGTGGCAAACAGAAAAAAGGGAGAGTTCCCAGTGTCCTTTTTAAAAGTAAAAAAAAACAGAAGAGGGGAAAGGAGGAAAAGGAAAACGTAAATAGCTGCTGGAGGCGTGTGATTATTGGGCTGAGATCAGGAGCAAGAACTAACATCAGTGAGTGGGATGAGGCAGTTTAAAAGGAACACATAGAATGTTCCTCTCATGTCAGATGCTCCGGGAAAAATGATAAATCATGAATAATATTTCGAGCAGAAAAGATACATTGCATTGTGCAAAATGCCCATCTGAGTTTGGGTATGAGAAACAAAAAATTATTCTCAAGAAATACACTGGGTATAAATTTAGGATGGATGCTTCCCACAGCAAGATGCACTCCATTAGCAGTAGGAGGCTGGCAAAGAAATCAAGGATAAAATATAACCTTTCTGCACTTACTTGTGGCTATGTATACAAAAGACATTGATGCCTAACTGCTGCTTGAAGCAGCAGCATCCAAGATTGTGCTTGTTCCTAATTGTCCCCCAGTACAGTTCCCCAGCTTTTACACTTCTGCTGTGGGGTGCATACTTAAAATCATCTGTATGGAGGCTAACTATGGAGCCTTAATAGACAGAGTAGCTGGGAACTATGTGTTATTGGGATTTACAAGGTAGATATTCTGCATAATGAAGTTTCTGGACACAATAGACCTGCCACAAAAAGCTCCACACAAAAGCTGGGACAGGTGGAGAAAGATGTTTTTCCCTTGGCCAGCTTTATATGGGAAGATTAGAGCATCCATTGACCTGGGAATGAGGAAGACCTGGCTCCCACTTTGCAGCAAGTGTTTGAAGCTTGGTCCCACACCTGGTGGCAAATACTCCACACATGCATATTACAGTGTATCCTGATTCTGACACAAATGACATTAAATATTCATACTTCCAGGCTCTGAGCCACTGTGATCAGCAACCCTTGCTCGCCCTTTTCTGTCCCTCCAATTCCATTTCTTCTGCCCCTTCTCTTTCCACATTTCCCTGTCCCTTAGCTACATCTAATCTCTTGTCTGTTTCTCTCACTGCATCCATTCCCAATAGTCAACCAATGTGCTTAATATAAATTTGCCATTCCAATCAAAATAACAAGGCTTTGGAGAATTCACGCTGCTGAGTCACTGCTGCTTCTGTGCAGATTCAAACAGACACCGCTTAAATGGTACTTAAAAAAATCCTGGCCCTTACGGCTACAGGAAAGCTAACTCTGAATGACATGACTATGCTTTCTGTAGCTATGCATTTCACCAACTTTTGGGAAAGGAAAGTACAGAACCTTGAAATTATGCATCCCTGGTGGTACTTGAGTGAAGCATCAGAATTGTAAATAATCTATTAGCATGACCTAGAAGTGACCATCTCTCTCATCCCCACTGTGCAACTGGGGAAGCCAGTCCAATATTGGTTTTAAGGTGATGATGAGGTTTGTGCCTTCCTTGATCTTGTGAAAAATGTGAGCTGGGGGAGCGGGAATAGGACAGAGAAGAGAGAGGCTTAAAATAGCAGCTGACTTGGAGCTAAAAATCATAGCAGATAATTTGCCACATTCGCTTTGTGGTTCACTTCTATGTCACTTGTTTTTATAAAATACCTTGCTGTTCTGGAGGAGCTCACACAGAGGGTGCCATGTAGTGTAACCCCATTGCTGGTGCTTACACAAACTCAGCACTGCTCTTCACAGAACAGATCATAACGTGGGATTTAGGCAATGTATCTCGAACAAGCCCTAATCAAACTTTAATGTTATAGTACACTGCAGTAGGCTTCTGATCTGTAAAAATTGCCCAGAGTTAAAAATCCTAACTCCTATAGCCAAGTGCCAAAGGAGGTTATTTGATTCATCTCTTCCTTCCCCACCACCCTCATTTACATCAAACATATGGATTTAGGATACAAAATTTAAATTACTTTAGCCAAAATAGGTGGATACAGCTGTGAACTCCTATATCTGCCTGACCTCAGGTAGCGTTTCATAACTTCGGGATTCCTGGTTAGATATTAACAGCAACAGCTCCTGGTGTATCCCCAGAGCTCTTTGCTGGCACAGGGACTCCTTCTTTACAGCACATTTCAGTACATCTCATTTAAAGAGAGATATTATCTGAGACACTCATCTCTTGTTCACAAATGCATAATGTCCCTGAGACATCTACAGCAATTGGCTATGTAAGAAAAGCAATTAGGAAAATGTGATTTGTGGTTTATGGCTTGATTGCTTTCTTTTAATGCAGGCTTTTTAGCTGCACTGCTACAGAGCTTTGTGTGATCAAGCAGTTTTCAGCATGCTCCACAGACTGTGGCTCTGGGACTTCGAACGGCTTCCCCAGATGAATTTAAAAGGGCATCCCCTTAACTTCATTTGATACATTCCTCAGATGACTGAGTCACTGTGCCTGCTAGTGACCTCAGCTCTGTGCACAGGGCAACATTAACTTCTCCCCTGGCATTTGTGAGATCTGGTGGCCTTGCTGGAGCGGCAGAGCTACATTATAGCCTGGGTTTGAGGCAGGGATGGGGTGGGGGGGAGGCCAGGCTTGGCTCAGGCCATCCCTGTAACTGACAGAGCTGTTCAGCAAGAAGTCAGGAGGCACGGCTGTGTTTTCCAGGCTGACATTTGGAAAAAAGGAGGACAAGCGCTTCAACTGTGATGCTGTGTAAAGAGGAAGTTCCAGGGAAGTTCCACACAGTTCCAGGGAAGAAATGTACTAACATGGACACAAACCAGAGCTTCCCAAAAGGGCTCCTTGCACCCATGTCAGTGT
The DNA here is from genome assembly GCA_013397975.1 of Machaerirhynchus nigripectus. Classification (NCBI taxonomy): domain Eukaryota; kingdom Metazoa; phylum Chordata; class Aves; order Passeriformes; family Dicruridae; genus Machaerirhynchus; species Machaerirhynchus nigripectus. The sequence continues at coordinate 695,140 of VZRQ01011066.1, read as the reverse complement.
GTCAGACAGGAGAGGCTTCATGAAGGTGGAAGTTACTTCTGCTGTGCAAGTTCCTGCAGAGATAAAAGCTACTGAAGAGACAGATAGAGGAAAGATACTGTCTGGGTTGGGGGGCGGGGGGTTGTTGGATAATTTTGATGCACTTGGAATCTTACTATCTTACTCTACTCGACTTCATTTTGATGTTTTATTACATGAAACTATTTCCACGTGAAGTAATTCGCTAAATCATGGATTGCAAGAGTTTCATATAAAGCAAAGCTCAGAAGAAATCCTGGAGAAGAATCTCCCTCAATTTCTACCTCGGCCAGTACATTTCAGAGTAGCCTATTAGGGAAATTAAGCCATTCTATGGGAAGTACATGAGAAGCAAGAGACAGCCTTGCCACAGTCCCCTCTTAGGAAAAAGCCCTTTTTGCACATTTTCTCTCTACAGCCACCCTTCCTTGCTCAGAAAACTTTGTCTGTGTTAAGCCAGAAAGCAGTCTTTACTCATTGCTGTAAACGGGCTGGGAGCATTCATTTACATGTCAGATAAGCCTACATGCTGTCACTTGTCACCCCACTCCGATGTTTCCTGGTGTTAGTTTTTCCCCATGTAAAAGCAGCTCAAAGAAAAACAGATTTCAAAGGCGTGTTGCTCACAAATGCGAAGCAAAACAGAGTTCATCTGTGATAGATGGGGGAAATATTATTTCTATGAAGTTCATGCGATTCAAGCATGAAGCTTGAGATTGGAAAATAGATTCAAAGGTAAGGGCTTTCAGAAATAACTCCTTTAAAGGGGTGCTGTTTTGAAGCAAGGATATAGTTCCTTTCTTTATAGAGATATATAGAGATATGTATGCTGGTTTCTATGAAACCTAACAAATGGATTCAGTCCTGGAGCTTGTTTCTATTTCAACAGCGAGACCAAGCTGTCAGAAGTTCAGTACCTGCCCTTTCCTGCACAAAAACGGATTTGTAGTAAAAGGAAATTCTTCTGATTTAAAGTAGTATAAATCAGAGCAGAATCTTGCTGGCTTTTCTTTTTAAAAAATCTTCCTCTCAAAACATAACTATCAGAAGTTATGATTTAGATTGCCAGTGCAATGTACCTTCAGGAGAAGTTCTTTCTGATTACCCAGCAGATGATGTGATAATTTTAATTTTTCCTTTCAGTTTACTTTCTTTACGTCCTATTCACATGGCAAACAGAGACTGGCTAGTCATATTTCATAGACCAAACAACAGAACTGGAAAAAATTACAGCAGGTTTTAAAAATCTACCTCTAGCTTTGAAGTTTTGTGAGCTCTTTAGTAAATCAGCAAAATTATCTCTGCCAGATAAGTCCTTATTAAACCACACTTGCTTCTTTGTGGAGCATAAAATATGCTTTCTAGCAAAGAGAAACAGCAGTGGAATTGAAAGATATTGGATGAAGAGTAATTCTGCCATCCAGTTCTAAGCCATCAGAGGAATATTGCCACTAAAGGGTAATGATGAAGATGTTCAATAAAGCTGCAGTGCAAAAACATCAACAAAACAAGCTTCTAGTTAAAAAAATAGGTTTTCTAAACTCTTGGAAGAAACTGAAGCATCATCAGTCACCTGGTGCTTTCTGCCTGCAGCTGAATGAGGGTTGTTAAAATGCATGGCGTGTTTAAGCCTGCCCAGGTAATTTTGGCAGCACGAGGTTGCAGAGTGAATATAGGTGACCCTTGGCAGAGGGAGAGCAGCTGGGAGCAGTGACCTCCTCGCTGAGCCCCTCGGCAGCCTGCATGGGTGTGCTCTTGCAGCTCAGAGCTTTGTAAATGGAAGCTGATTCTTTGCTACAGGTAGGCAAAGGTCCTGAGCTAAAGCCTTCTGTCTCTCCCCAGCCACTGGCAGCAAGCTTTGTTTTATAATGAGCCCATCGCTGAGTGCTCTGTGCGGCCCTTGAGATGTATTTGTCTTGTCTCCCGACAGCTTTCTGAACAGAAAGTGCTCAGGCATCACTTATCCAGATTTCTGAGTTCCGGTTTGAGGTCTGCAAAGGTGAAAATTATTTAGAAGGTGCTTCTGGCTAATGTAATTTCAATTTAGAAGGTAGTTACATCATCCTGGTGCAACTTACTGGGTGGAATCTGCAGTGGCAGACAGTACCCTGGAATGAAGGGCGTTTTCCAAGTGGCATACTTAATGGACAGAGAGGAGAAGATGGGGAAGTATCAAAAACACTGCTACACTTTACAGGGGAAACTGGGAAATCAAATGTTTACCACTGCCCTTAATTTCTTTTCTTTCAGTTGTTCAGATATATAAAACTAGTTTTCTAAACCCTTACGTTTTTTAAGTGCATATGGCAATAGTGTTTTTTCTTCAAGCTACAGCTCCCTGAAGTCTGACTAAGTGAGAATCTTGCTCTTCATTATTTAAATGAAAGGTAAATAAAAAATAAAGATATTCTAGTTTCCATAGCTGCAAAATAAAAATCTAACAACTCCTCTCCCAAAATGCCTAACAAATAAGAATTACCTAACTTTTTTTTTAATTTTGAAAGAAGCAAAGGAAAAAGGAAAAAAAGCAAAAAATTTTATGTGCATTTTGTCTGTATTTTATACATCTACAGTAAAAGTTGCATTTGGTAGCCTTATATACAGAAATTTATTCAGTGTATTAAGGGCGAGTCATCTGCAAGAGTGGTAGAAAAGAGTCTATTAAGAATAACACACGGTGATATATGGGCAGTTGGTGTTGAGAGGTGAGTAGGAAGAGAATATATGATTTCTGCTCTACTCTAAACTAAATCCCCCACCTTTTTGACAAGGACCACCTCCTTCTCTCTCTCTCACAGCACATCTGAAAGTACATGAAACTCCTTTAGTGGTGTACAACACAGATTATTATATTAAATAACATTCCCCCAAACAGTAACAATTGCATTTTCCGATCATTTGATGAAGAATTATATCTTTAGTGGCTTTGTAAAAGGTTAAATTGCTTATCTTGGCCAAAGGAGTTGGAATCCTAAAATAATTAACTTATAGAGCTTTTCCACCCCTGATTACAATGGTTACTCAAATTTTTACTTTGATCTATATCAAAAAGTCAGCGGTTTCCACTGTCAGCTTAGATCAGCTCAGGACTGAATGTTGGTTTTAATAGCAGAAGTAAAAAGTGTTCTTTTCTACACGTCTGTTAAAGACATCACAAGACTTTTATGCAAATGTCAAACTTGATAAACAAAGAAACGCAATGTACAGAAAATAAAAACTGAGTTCTTGTGACAGCAAATGCCACACCAGCAAAGTTCAGGCTGCCCTGAGATGATGGACCTCACTGCTTATCTTAGCCACTGTCAGATTTGACTCTTTATTGTACTCCCTTCACATCTAAACCATCACTGAATCCTGCCATCTCTTAATTTGAAACACTCTTCTTGCTACAACTGAATTCCTTAGCTCTTTTCTAGTGGCATTTTCTTGCCCCAGATGAAGCAGCTCCATGTGTTCTGGTCACCTCCTTTCTCACCCAGATCCTTCTCTTCAATGCAACATACGTGAAAAATCTTGTCTCCTTCTGAGCTCTAGTGATCCCCATGTCTGCACATTGTTGCCTCCTCACCTACACACTTGGTTGTTGCTTGCTTGTTAGGTTTTTCACAGCAGGAAGTGAATGCTATCAAACAATGCCAGGGATGATCTTGCTGAGAGGGCAATTATAGATGTTGGAGTTTGCCCTCAAAACATTTATGCTTCCAGGTTCTTTTCTCAGTTTGTGTTTCTGCTGCTTGTTTTGTCCCCCCAGTGCCTGTTGATAACATAGATATTCCTAGCGTGCTGGGAGCTGAGTGTTATTTGGGGCTTCTGAACATGAGTACGACAGAAAAGCAGCTTAACCCTTCAAAATGTACCAGCTTTTCCATGCAGTTTCCCTTTTGTCTTCGCTTTTTTCCTGCTTTTCCCCCTCATACCCACTTTTATGTTCAAATCCTCCAGTATCCTCTTCAAGAATTTAGCTCAGACTCCTCTTCTGAGCTGCCTCAATGACTGCAGCAATCACTGCTTCTCTGTGTGGCAAACAACTACTGGTGATGGATTTGGAGCTCTCTGTAATTATTTATGAAAACTGTGAACTGCCCTCATGATTCAGATGCTTTCCGTGTGATTTTATTTGGCTTAACACAGAAAGAGACTTTGAAAAAGCAGGCAGGAACAGAAAGGATCTTCTTAAAATGGCTGTGTTTGCCTGTGTTTCTCAGGGGCAATGACGCCATGGGCTTCAGCACAGCTAGCCAGGGACTCCCAGGACAGCCAGGGGAATCAAGAATTATGATCTGTTTTGTTGTCACTATGCAGAAAAGAAAAAAGCATAATGACATAATTAGCTGTCCTTGCTGCAGACAGCCTATGGACCAGTGCAACTGATATTAATCATATTTCCATGCTAAAAAAGATAGCAGTAGCAGATAGTCAAATGACAGCACTTAATTGCCTGTGTGATCGTAAGAGTATCAAGAGCCTATACATCAATGAGATTATAATTTTTCTAGGAAAAGTCTTAAGAAAGAGGGTTTATGAAAAGGTTACAATCTTTAACTGCAAGAACAGTGTAGTTATATTAATTTTTCACATAACCTAAGACAAGATGAGAGAGAGTGATACGGCTACATAGAGGTGGAGGACAAGGGTTGTTTTGTGGGACTTTTTAAAGGTGGGGGGAAGCAAAGGTAGGACAAAGAGGTTTTGTTACTTTTCTGTTTCTTCATGGTAGTTCCTATGGAGGAACACACCAACCAAAACATAAGAGTACCAAACTCTCACAGCAAAACTTGAGAGTGTGTTGGAATATAGGTAGTAGGAGTTTACTTTGAGGCATTATGGATATTTGGGAAAATTTAAAATGAAACAATTTTAAAATGGTCACTTGGTCACAGTAAAGTAAAATTAAATGTGTTGTCTTTCAGATGGTGAGAAAGCCATTTTGAAAAATCATCTTGATCAAAATCCACCAGCACAGTGGGGCTCATCAGACCCTTCCAGAACAAGCAAAGATCCCATAGAAGACATCAACTCTCCAGAACAGTAAGTATACATCATTACCTTGCTGACAAGATGGTAATTTAAATCACTACATTTCATCAAAGCCTGTATTTCCCTTCCATGCATTTTTTTATGGAAAGACCTTCACTGTACCCCTTTTCAGCCAGCCCCAGCTACAGAGAGAGCCTGAAACATCAGCAGTAGGGAATAAGAATGGCACCTCCTGAAGAACTGGTAGGCAGCAATGTTGTATTGCGATGCCTCTCTGCCACCAGCTCACCATCCCAATGAAACTCAAGGGATATCAGGGGCTTTAGACCCTAAGGTGCCCCAAAGGCAAACAAACATGCTTCTTTTATCTTGTTGGAAACATCCATAGCATGATGTCTAATGTATCTGTAGAGAGTTACAGGATGAGCTGTGCCCAACCACCAGTGTGTGGAGAAGAGGATGTACATACGTGCACAAATGTCTTATGACTCTTGTCAAAAGTCCAAGTCCTTCCACACACCAGTCAGAGGGGTTCATGGTGTACGTAGACATTTTGTTCTTTTACATTCTTAAGCTAGATGAGAAATAAAAAATGTCCTGAGGGCTTTTCAACGTTGCCATAGCAGCTGGACCTGAGTTTTGGCATAGGAAAGCCTGCACAAAGTAGTTTCCCTTAGAAACAATGCTGCAGCTACGAGGAGAGGATGGCACAAAACACTGGCTAGATTTACAGAAGCGAAAGAATCTTCAGGTGTCCGCTTTTCTTTCTAGGAACCCATACAATAAACTTGTGTCCCACCCTTCACTAGCTGAGCAGGACCTGCCATGGGCCAGAGCTCAGGGAAGTGCTGTTCTCGTGTGTGCCTGGAGCAGCTGTTTCCCCACGGCAGCCTGGTTGCACGAGCATCGCTTCGTCAGTGTCTGAGCTAATAGCTGTCAGACTCCTGCGCAATTTAAAAGCTTATTTAAAAACAGAATAAATTAAACAGATTACTAGAATGAGGCACGTTACATCAGCAACAGCAGCCCTGATTGCAGATAGTAGCTACTGTCTTGTACTACCTGGTGCAGGAAAACACGTGGATTTCTAATTCTGTCCTTGCACTCAACCCAACCCAAACCTGCAAAGAAGCTAATCCACACACACACATGCACCAAAAACAGATCCCACAGTGAAAACAATGAAATATCTTGTAATTTCACAAAAGCAGGGCTCTTGCTGAGTGTACTCTCATGAATTCATGGGGTCAGCAGAGTGCTTTAATGCATAGCTATTAGAGGCCTGTGTTTTTTTCAGCACCATTTGTCAGAAATAATGTAGTGTGAATGCAGCCTCATCCACATGTGGCCCCCTTACATTAAGAAAGATGCTAAGAAAAACACAGACTCTCAGATAATCCAATTGTCTCGATACAGATTTAATACAGACAATGAAAAAGAAAAACATCTGGTAACAACAGAACTTCCTCTAGGCTAGTGAGAACTGATGAGAAGACTGAGATTTCCTAAAGGTCCTATAGAGTGGGTCAGTACAAATCTGAACAGTCTCTGACATTTACGGAAAGCTATTAATAAAGTCCTGCTAAATCTAAACGGTGTCATTCAGCATTTGCACAGCTGTGACTGTGCCAGGTCCAAGGGCCAATGTCTTCCCTGAGAATGAGGTGGCAGTTTGGGTACCAGAGCCACACTGCCCAGGCACAGTGGATCTGCCAGAGAGAAGAAGTATAGCTGTCTTCAGGACTTCCCTCTTTTTGACAAGAGATTGACTCTCTCCTAAGTTTGTGCTCTTTAAGATATACTTCTGCACTCCTGGGCTTGTTTCTCTACTTGTCTGGCTGCACTNAAAAAAAAAAAGGGAGTTAAAGGCAAGCTGTAGTTTCTGTCTTTCTAATTTCACTTCATACACAGGGCATCTGATAGGTAGTCACACAGTCTGAGAAACTTATTTCTTATTCAAGAACACGAATCTCAAGGACGTTAGTCTGAAAAAGATTTCCTCTTGGTCACAAGCCTGTGAAAGGACGATGTTAAGACAATCACTTGCCTGCAGAAATTTTAACTCTTTAATGACTGTGGGAAGAAAAACTCATCCCAGCTTCCTGTGCTTGTCAGCACTCATGAAAACTGATATCTTCCAGTATGAAAGCTCTTACAGTATCCAGAAAAGAGCTGATTTTGGATTTTTTCATTCTTTCTTACCATTAGTGCTACATTTGACTCATTGCAAGTAAGATCCTTTTTTCTTCAGTTGTGCCCAAAGTGAACCCACAACAGTATACACACACTTCAGGCAGTAGTGCAGGAAGTTGTTTCACATTTGTTGATGGGGTGATGTTTACATTGTCTCAATCAGAATTAGAACCCCGCACCTAGGGAAAATGCAGTCTGTATGACTGTAAAGCAGCCGTAGAGCACAAATATAGATGATTCTTAGTTTTTGGTGTGTTACTCCTTTTCCTGCTGGACAGGACCCAGTAGGTTTTCCATACTGCCATGTAAAATTTTCCATACCCAATCAGACCATCAGATAAGAGGAGAAAAAGTGAGTGCTGACAGCTTTCTTTCCTGTGTACACTGTCTACACACTATAAATTAACACCTCCTCTAGCAGGCAAAGCAGTGCCAGTGCGCAGGCGCAAGCCCTGCACTTTGATTTCCCTTTGTGCTTTTTAGCATACTCCCAAGCACAGCTGTACCTGCTTGTACTCTCCCAGGAAAAGCTCAGCAGCAGTCCTGGGGGATGCTTAGCTGTGTGGATAGACACTGCACCGTGCCAGCTCATCTCGGGTCCAGAGAGCAGCCTGGAACGGTTTAGAATAGATATCATTCATTTCCCAGTAGGATAAGTTGTCTCTCAGGCAAAGTCATCCGCTTTGATGAGCATCAAAGTGCTCATCTTTCCTGAAGGGCAGTCCTGCTTACTTATCTAAAGATCACATCGGTCAGCTTATCTGCATGATGGCTACATTCAGTGGTTTATCTTCTGTGACCCTTAAAGACATCCATCTATGCACATTCATTCCTGCATGTTGTCCTTTCTTATCAGTGACCTACATCCATCAGGTCCACTAGTTTTTGGCACCATTAAAATTTATACCATTCTCATTTTAGCAGCAACAGTATCTAACAGTCTTCCAGATCTCTAAATTGAGGTGATGACAGATTTCTGCAGGACCCCACTAAAACTTGTGATCTTAATAGACTGTTTCTATATGCAGGGGTTTTTGTAACTTTCAAAGCATAGCTTCAAAGAATAACTGGAGCCAGTTATGTTAATTTAAGTAACAAAAAATCCTCATTCAAAAAAGTTGGTGTGACTGGATTATTGCATTGCAGCCATATGCCTCAGCATGAACAGGCCTTTGTTATTCAGTTTCTTCACTGAGAGTGGTTTATATTAGTCTATCTACAATCTTACTCAAATGTGTCATTAAAATAAAGTGAGTTTAGTTTACTTCCTAATAGAAGATCTTGCTTTACTGTAGTCTTTTAGAGCTTCTCCAGCTTCCCTGCAGCTGCTAAAAATCAACATAAATGCGCTGCAGAATTAACTGAAATAATCCCTGAGTGCTCAGACACAGTTTACACACTCCTGCAGAACTTCAGATGTTTGACTGTTGCAGCAATTTGTTTCAGTCTCCCCACTTACCAACAGATCTTATTAGCGATTTTCTATAACAAAACCGAAATATATTTAAAATGCCTCAGCCCCCCTTGTGGTATCATGCATTCCCATGCACACTGCATTGCATTCCTGTGTGCACTGACATTGGAAGTCAAGGTTTTACCTGGTTTTATGGTTCTCTAATAAATGGTATTTCTGTACAGAGCCGAGGACATTTGCCCTAACACAGAATCCTGATGAGTGGGTGCTCTGTGTGTGGAATCATCTTTCCTTTCCATCTCCTTCAGTGGTTGCCTATGATTTTAGACCCACTACTACCAACCATTCCGTCTCCAAAATACTTGACCGTATATATGCTTTCGCATACATATATACCTATATAGTATGGACAGCTTGAAACAAATTCATAGAGTCATAGAATGGTTTGGGCTGGAAGGGATCTTTCAGGGTTAACCAGTCCAATCCCCCTGCAATAAGCAGAGACAACTTCAAGCAGATCAGGTTGTTCAAATCCCCATTCAGCTTGGCCCTGAATGTTTCTGGGGATGGGGCATCTGAGCCACCTGTGGTAGTGTTTCACCACCCTCATCATAAATATTCATTTCTTATACGTTGTCTTAATCTACCCACTTTTGTTTAAAACCTCACACAGCATCCTCTCACTCCATGCCCTTGTTAAAAGTCCCTCTCCAGCTACTTTGAAAGCTCATTTTAGGTACTGGAAGGCAGTTTTAAGGTCTCCCAGGAGCTTTCTCTTCTCCAAATTGATGAAAACCAGTTCTCTCAGCCTCTTTTCCTGGGAGACATCCTCCAGCCCTCTGACTTTCTTTGCGGGCCTCCTCTGAACTTGCTGCAGCAGGTCCACATTCTTCTTATGAGAAGAGCTGAATGCAGTATTCCAGGTGGGGTCTCACCAGAGCAGAGCAGAGGACCAGCATCACTTCCCTCATGCTGCTGGCCACGCTGCTTTTGATGCAGCCCAGGATATGATTAACTTTCTGGGCTGCAAGTGCACATAGCCTGGTCATGCCCAGCTTTTCGTCCACCATCACCCTCACTTTCCTCTTGGCAGGGCTGTTCTTGATCCCTTCATCCCCCAGCCTGTACTGATACCAAGGGTTCCGCACAAAGCATAGGCAAAATGTGGCAGGAGTGGGAGAAGGGAAAATCACTGATATTGTGAAAAAAAAGAAGCCCTAAAAAGAGTGAAGCTAGGCACAAGATTTTCTTTCACTTCAGGTGAAAGTAGCAGGTTTGTTTGGATTTTGCTAGTTGTTTTGTTTTGTTTCATGTTTCACCTCAGGAGTTTTGTCTACACTCTTGTGTGCAAGTCTCCAGGCTACAGTTCTCTGCCCTAATTCCAGGAACCAAGTTTTCAAGTGAAAGTAAACTTCTAAGTACAGTTAAAGCAAAATCTGCCACCCACTGCAGCCAGTGTTGGCACAGCTACATAAACATGCTTTGTCCGTGGTATGGCTAACACTGAAATGGATAGAAAAAAAATCCTATTCACTTGATTATGCAACTGGATTCTCTTGGAGTAGCTTCAAAAAGCCCTTTAATGAGAAGTCTATAACAGTTAAATAAAGTAAGCATTTCCACTGGTGGGAAAATAAGTGCGGGCAGTTCTGCATTTGACCCCTCAGCAAGAGACAGAATGACAATCCACAGCATCAGGCTCATAAGGATTCAGCACAGGGAAACAGGAGCCATGCCACCTCTGCACTCCTTGGGAACAAGGCATGACTTCATTGATAGCACAGAAAGAGTCAAGCACAGTAGCAAAATAACAATGAATGGATTTTGTTCAGTTCCAGCAATGCATTGCCAGCACTAGAATAATCGTCACTGAGGACTAACATTGCATGAAAGTTTTAAAGGGAGTTTGAGTGGAAGCAAACAATGAGAAAGAGTTTCCCGGGTAGGCAGACAACAGCTATTTCTGCTGTACCTCTGTATAAACAAGCCGAAGTTTGTAGTGAAGAAACTAAAAAGAAGAACACTACATTTCTTTCTGTTTGAGTTTAAAAGCTATATTGCTTGGTCCCCAAGCAGTGCAATGGATGCCTTGGTATCTGTCTCTGCTACCTAACACAAGCAAAAAAATGTTGTTTGAATCAGAAAGGCTGCCCAAAGGGGTAGCATTCAAACATACACCTCTTACACAGTCCTGTCTATGCACTGTCATTATATCAGAAAACAGGCAAACATAAATTTAAAACTCTGTTATACTGCTACAATGCTTTCTATGGACATTTTTGTTCTGAAATCCAAAAGCCAGTCTTCAGTTCAGCTCAGTCACTTTGACATCTTTCTTCTCTTTAGAAAGTGCCTCTGTGTTTCAAGGGTGAATGTCTCCCAGTGCAAAGCCATCCTGAGGATAAAATGACTGAAAACATCTTTTACACTAGCAAACCTCAACAGCATTTTGACTTTGTGAAAGGTGCTAGTATATCCACAGCACAGGGGTAGCAGAGCCCTTTTCTCATGGCACCATGCTCTTCAAGGAAAAGGCTTAGTTGGGATACCTCTGAGCATGATTTAGTATCCATTAAAAAAAATAAATTATACCAGTTATTAGGATGTCAATTCACTTGGAAAAATGGATACAGAATGTTGGGTTTAGGAACACTAAATTTTGGTATGGGTGTTGGGCAGGACTGCTTTTAGAGTGCCAACTCCTCAGTCCCATAGCACTGACTGAAGTATCTATCACCTCAAAAGCACAGATCCAAACTTTAAAGAGGGACTACTTGAAAGAGGAAAAAGCCATCAGTCCCAACTCCCCCCCACCATACACCTGTGTTTGCTTTAGCTGGAGTTGCAAAAATGCCATCCTTAGTGCTAACATCCTTGTGCTAAGTGATGCATGGCTTGAAACTCGGTCTGTGACCTCGTGCATGCCTACACAGTTGGTCAGGGCTCTGAAAGCAGCCTGGCAAGGGGTGGGGGGTCACCAATCCATATGCCCTCTTTGCAAACTTAAGGTTTTCCCTTTTCCTGGTATCAGCAGTCTAACAATTAACCTGAATGTGCCTGGGAATTTCAGAAGGTTGTGGGATGCTGAGAAAGCACACTGAGTTTCCTCTGCCATGTCTAACCTGTCAGAAGAATTCCCCAAGGGGAAAATAGCATCGTGGTGGCATAGTTCAACATCAGCAAGCGCAATGCTCTTGGCATTAACCGTCGGTCACAGCGGCAGGCACAGAGAACTCCCTCGCAGCAACCTGGAAGCACATCAGCCACGTAAGGTATTCCACCTGGCCCTCGGCTAACGCTGCTCTCCCTGTCTCTCCCGCAGCATACAGCGCCGGCTGTCCTTGCAGCTGCCCATCCTTCATCATGCCTACCTGCCGTCCATAGGAGGAGTCGATGCCAGCTGTGCCAGCCCGTGCGTAAGCCCCAGTGCCAGTCCTCGGCACAGACACGTGCCACCCTCCTTCCGAGTGATGGTTTCAGGGCTGTAGGAGGGGGAGATCAGTGCTTCCTGAACTGCTTTTAAGTACTCAATGACTGGACTAAACATCTGACCTAGAACTCTGCTACAAACATGTAACATTGGCTCTTAACGCAGAGGAACTTCTGCCGAGGCCCTCGTCACAGGAGTGCCCATGTAACTCATGTCAAAAAGCAAAGGAGGACACAAGGAGTTTGATCTGTAGCCTTATTCATGGAGTTTTTATTTCTTCACCTAGAAGTCACTGAAAAATGTTTCTTCCAAAATTTCTACTAGCAACAAGGAGGCTGGGATATACGTATCTTGCAAAAAAGACACTAGGAAAAAAAAAACCACTCAGATGTCACTGAGCCTTATGTGGCTGCTGAGAACATGCAATTCTATGCTGTATCCATGTAAGGAAAATGCAGTGGTTGAGCTATACCATGTTGGAATAGATACACTCATTTTTACAAGAGTTGTGTTAAATCGCTGGAAACATTCTGCACTGGTTAGTCTTGCTTTTTTTCATTTCAGAGATGATGTTTAGTAGGAAAGAAGAGTTGTGAGAAATGATTCCTCGGGTGTCATTGGGACTGCAGTGCTGTGAGCAGGGTCACCTTTACCTTGCAGCTGTATGTGTAACCCAAGCAGAGCCTGAAGCTCCAGCTCTGAGTTGCCACCAGCTGGAGAGCTGCTGATTGCAAGCAGAGCACTTCACCCTTCTCCAGGGGCAATGGTAGTGACTGCTGACCATCTGCAGCTTCATTTTTAGCAAAGTTTCTGCACCTATTTCAGAACAAACACCACCAACCATAACATATTAAACTGTCTGAAAAATTCCTAGGGCTGATAACTCAGGACACTGAGGACAGATGGGTAGTAAAGTCTTAATGCCACAGGATGAATTGTTTTTCCTAGTTTGTTTGAATTGTGTCACACATAATTACTATAAAATTAATTTAGTGGACTTGGGGGGGAGGGATTAGGGCACAGCACTTTGCTGCTGCAGGCAAAGCCTGCAGGGCACGTAGATGTGAATACACACAATGTTTGCTTCGTACCTGCGTACGTGTGACAGTTGTAGCGGATAATAGAGAGAACAAATCAAACTTACCAATAGAGTATTTTATCTGAATCCTGAAAGGACTGTGAAAAAAACGATGGGTTTTATACTTTAGCTCCTTTCCCTGAACCAAAGTAATTAGGAGGAATGATAGGGGTGTACCGTCTGGACCAACTCTGGAGCCAAACCCTCAGGCACAGGTGAGACACACATGCAGCTTCTTTTTTTGAGGGACTGGAAATGTGTCCTCTCACTGCCAGGGCTGTTTGCTAAAAGTAGGGGGAAAAAAACACATGAAGCACCCACTAGGCTCTCAGTTTTCTTTGATCAACACCTGTGCCCCTCAGACCAAACCTTTGTAATGACATTCATACAAAGGTTTACAAATCAGCAATGACTGAAGCACAGCTGAAGGGGTCCATTAGCTGAGGGAATTAACTGCAGCTTTGATAAGCTAGCATAAATCGCCATTAAAAATAAAACACACCTCATAGTGGCCAAAACCAACATGAATATGTATCTGAATCTTGCAATCAGGAGCATCACAAAATACTTCACTTGGCACATACAGTAAGAGAGGTTATGGAAATATCTGTAGCTTTTAGAACAAAAACCATGTAAGTATAAACACAGATAAACTAGAACTCATTACTCTGTTTAAGCACTAAACACTGATGTCGTCACTCAATGTGTGTTGACAGTATTCTCTTGCTTTATTAATATCATCAGGGCCTGGTTTATTTTAAAAGGAATGTTAATTTTTAAAAAGAGAAAATTATGATATTGTATATAATGTATACACAAAGATCTCTGTAGAAATATTATTCCAACTTAGCAGGAAAAAAAATAATTCAGAAGTATCGGACCATTGGAGGTGAGTGTGTGTGCGTGTGTGTCTGTAACTTCGTGAATACTGACTGTGTGACGTTTATTAGGTTTAAACCATGCAGTACATTCTTTGTCTCAATGATACTGTAGTTTCTCCCATAACATTTTTTTTTACTTTACTGCAGATAACAAGACCAACCAAGTGAATATAGCTATTTAATGTTTCTGTTCTTTTATACTGCAGCAAAAATGTACTGTAAATTTATGAAGAGGCTGTGCCCCAATGGCATTTTCCAATGATGTTAGTGCACAAATGCTTTAAACTAGACTGGAACTGCCAGAAGAAAATGTAAATGAAGAATTTCTTGTATAACCTTATACTGCATGAGATCAATTTTTAATAAATTGTTGCAAATCTGTTTTTATGAATAAAATATATAAAACTTAGCTTTTTGGACTCAATGCCCTCTTCCCCCATAGCAAAATAATTTTTAATGAGTGTGTGTGTGTGTATATATAAACATAGGTATATATATAAAAGCCTCCTCGGAGGAAGAGGAATCCTATTACAACACCACATTTTAATAAAAATGTAATATGGAATAAAAATACACATCCTAGTAGTTGAACAGTTTTCATTTGGAGATAGTAGATAGAAGAGCCTCTGCCCTGGAATACAATTACTTCAGTACCCAAGAGTGAAGTCTAAGACCTTTTTCAAATGGGAAAATAATCAAAACATGTACTGAACATTTACATTCAAACCACACTTAGCCCACACGCTGTTCTCTCTTGCCCCACAGTGAGTGTGAATTCAGAAGAAAAAGAAATATTTTACTATTTCACACAAGTTATTGAAATTGAGCCAATCTTCCAGCTCAATTTTCTGCATTAACAAATGAAAAGTTTCTGAGAATAAACACCAATTGCTTCATGAAGGCAAACACTAAGCCTCTCCATCTAGTTTTGTGCATGTGGTGGGGTTTGTGTCCTAAAACATGTTCTTCTGCATGGCAGAACAGGCGGAGGGTGGGAATGTAGGGCAATGAGACAATGAAAGGAAAGAGCATTTTGAGTTGTTTGCTTTTCAACAGGGGAGCATCCTCAAGCCAGCACAAAATGTCATAAAGTCCAAGATGTGGGAATTAGAACCACCACAAATGGTTTTCCAGTAGATTTCTGATTCAGCTTAGGAGTTCCTCCGAACATATGCAAAAAGAGAAAATACCAGTGAGGAGTTAACAGTGTGGATCGTGGCTCTCAGTGCAGGATACCAGATGGCAGGAGAAACTCAAACAGATACATCAAAGCTCATTCAAGAAAGGAAAAAAGTACAGAACAACTTCAATGTAGAATCTATATTCACCCAGAAATTGTGGGAGGATGTGAAGAACTTAGAATTGCTCATGAATAATAGGAAACCAGAACAAAGCGAAATATTACTTTGAAGGGTCATTAAAAAAA
>VZRQ01011066.1:605106-679695 GCA_013397975.1 Machaerirhynchus nigripectus | reverse complement strand
AAAAAAAAAAAAAAGAGGGAGATGTCAGGGGAGCAACTTTACTTGAACCATTGAGTTTCCACAGGCACAACAAATATGCTTGCTATACAATCATAAAGTTGCTATTGAATTCATGGAAGATTGCTAATCTTGTAGCGCTACTGTCAAATAAATAAAATCAAGGAAGGTAAGGAAAGAATATTTTCTCTTTTATTTTTTTTTTCCTGAGATGTAATACCTTTCCGTAAAGGTTGATAGTCAAAACTCTTCTGATCTTTTCAGAACTTGTTTGTTCATTACAAGCCTCAGCACAGTGTGTCTGTTCTCCCCAAGACTGCATTAGTGTTTCTGCTGATCTCTGGTCAGGATTACTTAGGTGCTGGAGGCCAGCCCAGCAAGCCTTGTCCCAGCACTCCCACAGCACCCTGTGGATATCAGCAGGGCTTAACTGTGCTCTCAAACCACAGTCCAAAGGATGGGCTGGTTTGCGTGTTCAGCAAGCTGACTCTCGCTGTCACTGACTTGTTTAATAGGGGTTTTCTGCTCACTGTCTTGAGAAGACTGACAGAATTATTACAATGGTTCAAGCATCATGATTTTTATCGGAGTTCAGTTCTCAGTTACTGCCTGCCTTTTCCATCTCTTGACATGGTGAATAGTACTTACAGCCATTACTTTAATATGTGTGAATATTATTCATGAATGCGCTTTCAAGAGCACTCTGCCTCCTGGGTCGATCAGGACTCTGAGAGCACTACTGTGCTTGTCACTTCTCAGTCAGTGACATTGCAGAGGATCAACAGAGGGTCTAGAGATGCATCGGAAGAGGTGGGGAAGGGAGAGACCGAGCTGCTGGCACAGGCAAACCTGTGTGGCAGTACCACCACATCAGTGTTGCCACAGACAACCTGCAGACATTTTGAGCCACCAGCTTTGCAAACTGCAGGTGGTTTAAACCGCATCCCTTGATGATGAAGTGCTGAAGTAGGCGAAATGAAGGGAAAGAGGGAAGGACACGCAGGAGGAAAAAGATGGAAAAGGGCTCTCCAAACACTGAGGAAGTCCTTCACTGCCCCAAAGAAAGTGGCTGCTACTTCCTTTTTTTGATGGATGCCCATCAAAGCTAAGCATCACATAAGGATTTAAACAAATTACTGAACTTTAGAGGCTGAATTCAGTAAAAGTCAAATAGATCTGAGGACAGGAGCTGTAGGTACCAGCAGCAAGCAGTCTATGGGCTGGCTTACTAACAGAAAGGAGCATAACAAAAAGGAGCTCACATGACCTTGAGCTTCAGAGAAAGGACACCTTCATGAGTCGGCAAACACAGGTTTTAACCAGAACTGATCCTGTGCCCAGATGCACTGGGTGCGACATAAGCTAAGAAAAGTATCAATTACATTTACAACCCACAGCTGCAACCACCTTAGGGACCACACCACCCACCTACCCATCACTGCCCTCAGCAATATGGAATGCCCGCTTGAGCAGAGGAGCTGCCAGTGGTAGCAAATCATCCCACAGATCTGAAGTTGTCCATTCTGGCAAGTCAAATTGACTGGAAAATAGGGGGCAGGTATGGAGCACGGAGTGTGTTATGTGTGTGTGTGTTGCAGAGAGCACTGGCAGGACGCAGAGAAAGTATGAGCAGCTTAGCATTAATGGCCTGGAAAACACCATGAGCATCAAGGCAGAGACACCCATGCTACCTCCTGCTTTGGGAACTTGTCAAGCATTTCAAAGCAAAAATCATTCCAAACACATAAACACACAAGTCATCCCCAGCTCAGAATTAATTCTCCTCAGCCCTGGCCTACTCTGCCATAAAATCCTGAGCTTTTGCAGCTGAACATTCCCTGTTTGAAAGGGAAATGGAGCATAATGCAGAAATAAAAAACTGGAAAAGAGCAGGCAAGAAAACATGCACATGGCTTTGTCTTCATAAAGTGCCCTCCTGTGCTGTTACCCAAGTGGCTCCTACTCTGCCCTGTCTAAGGATACTCCAGTATCCCCAAACACCAGGGACCCCTCCCAGCAGACAGAGGGACAGACACACCTCTTCTACAGGAGGGAGGAACCTCACATCCTCACCAAAAGCCAGCTGACATAAAACTACTCCACATGATTAAGCAGGCTATCAACTGGTGATACAAATGAGCTTTGTGAGAGCAAAGTGTTCTCCAGAACACAAACATCCCTCTTTGGGAAACATTGTCTTCCTTTTACTTTGGACATGTACAACACACCACAAGGACACCTCTTAACTACTCCAGAGAATAAAACCGTTCCTCCAGCCTGAGAAACCCTTCACTTTTCCCCCTACCAGGCCTGTGTCTGAAGCAGAGAGACACAGACAAAACAGTAGAGGTGAAAGTAATCTCTTGAGCAGTTCAGGAGATAAAGGCAATATCTCCTGAAGAGGTGCTAGGACCACCTGCCTGAGAGAGAGGGTCATCTGCACATAGAGGTGCCACTAAAAGACCTGCTGAGAAGAGCAAATTGCTGAGCATGGACCAGCTTCTCCTCAAGAAAGGTAAAAGAAAGAAGTGTGTTAGTTGTTCAACCTAAGGGCACTCACATTTCCAAATACATTGTCTCTCCTCGTGATGAGTGGTGGGTGAAGGACACTAATAACTAGGGGAGCAAGGACAGTAACTTCATCTGGGGTTGCAGAGGGAGGGTGATGAGATAAGGGTTAAATCTTTAAGTTAAGAATTCCATAAGCCCCACAACTCATCCTGACTCAACACTGGAAAGAAATCCTCTTCAGTTTGCCTTGGCTCATACTTATGTCACTAGAAGACACTATTTGAGAAAAGCGAAAGAGTTAATGGGAGGAAAGGGGAAAAATAGCAAAAAAACCAACACACGTACAAGAAGATGGGTTGAGAGTTATAAAGATGAAAATGAACAAGGGATTCAGCTGCAATCACTTCTGAGGAAGATACATTGATGTCAGCATCAGATATGAGCACCCATAGCAAAAGATAGTAGTCACTGTCATCCCAGAAAGCTGGCTGTACAAAGAAAGCTGTTAAAATTGTCAGAAACTAAGCCAACACCGTCACTAACTACCTCAGTGTTGCTAGTAACTAAAATGGGAGCAACTTTCCTCCAAATTTTGACCTCGGATTCTAGTAGGCTCAAAGTTTGAAATTCAGTTCAGTACCTCAATATCCTAGGCTGTTTCCAGGCTTTCTTTATTACTGAAAGGCTGCAGGAGTGTGAAGCTTGCAAATTGCCAATCCTTATGAAAGTTGTACACACACTGGTTCTTGCAGACAAAGAAACAGTTTTTTAAACCAGGGAGTTTAACCAGGTTTTTTTTTTAACCAGTTTTTTTTAGTCAGGGAGTGGGGCTAGGGCATATTTAATTATTTTTCCTCTGTACACATAGTTTATTGTTTTCAGAGGTCTCCACAGATTTTTCCTTTGAGATTACAAACTCTCCAAACTGAAAGTAATGCTGAACATCTGTCATACTACTGTGATAAAGAATATTTCTCTTGTAAGTGTCCCATTCTCTGAGAACTTTTCAGTCTTTTCTCTCCCAAAATAGTCTATATTTTCTGCTGTTTTAATTTTAAAATATAAGAATCTATTTACCTAAGAATTAACTGACATTTGCACTTAAATAAGCAATTTATGATGAGAGGGAAGCTCAGCAAAGTGGAAAAAATGCATGAGTTGTTCCGGCATAATCCATGCAAACAAATAAGAACAGTACTTGCTACAGCTCAAAACTTTCAGACATATCTACTGAGACAAATGAAAATAATTTCAAAACAAAATCAAGTAAACACATCCCAGATTTAATGGACCACTGAGTTAGAGGACAAGTTTCAGTTATCTTGGAGCAGCTGATTAGGGTTGCCACAACCTGGGATCCAGCCTGCCTGCTCTACCCACTGGGGCCTGTTTGCTCACTGCTAATTAAAGCCGCCTTCATCTCCACAAAAGCTGGCATGTAACTTTTTGAAGGTGAAGAATTAGCTTCGAAATTCAGGCTTGTACATGTGAATTTTCCATAGACCTTTTATTGCCTTGTGTTAACCTGCCCTTCTATCCATCCCATTTTTCTCTATATGATACTGTCATTTTATATAGAACTGCTCCTATTAGGGACAAGAAAAATTTTAATGAGGATGGAAAGATATATAAGGACATTCATCTAATTGGTCTGTAGCACAGCATTTCAGTAGTAGGAATGACAAACTGATGAGCCCAAAGACATCGGAAAACTACCTGAAAGGAGTTTGTAGCAAGTTGAGGGTCAGCCTCATTTCCCAGGCAACCGGTGACAGGACAAGATGACAGAGCCTCAAGCTGTGCCAGGGAAGGTTCGGGTTGGACATCAGGAGGAATTTCTTCATGGAAAGGGTTGTTAAGCACTGGAGCAGACTGTCCAGGGAGTTGGTGGATTCACCATCCCTGGAGGTGCTCAAGGTGAGACTGGACATGGCACTCAGTGCCATGGTCTAGATGACACGGTGGTGTTCAGTCAAAGGCTGGACTCAATAATCTCAGAGGTCTTCTCCAACCTAAATGTTTCTGTGATTCTGTGATCTCCCCCCCACTGAGCAGCAAGTTACTTGTTTTGCCATGTGTCATGGTTTGACACTGGCCCAGCGCCAGGCACCCACAAGAGTCACTCGCTCACCCTCCCCTACCACAGCTGGGCAAAAGGAGGGAAAAGAGGGAAAAGAGGGAAAAGGGTTAACAGAGGCTTCATGAGTGACATAAGAAGACCGGGAGAAATATTTCAAGGGCAAAACAGGCTCAAACCTAGTTGCAAAGTAAAATTTATTACTAACAGAATCAGAAGAGGATAATGAGAAGTAAAATTAGCCTTTAAAACACCTTCCCCCCACCAGGCCCTCCCTCCTTCCCACTGACAGCACAGGGAGACAGGGCGTGGGGGTTTGGTCAGTTCATCACCGAGATTCCCTTCTGCTGCTCTGAGAGAAGAGTCCTTCCCTGTGAGGCCCTGGGGTCCCTCCCACGGGAGACAGTTCTCTGTGAATTTCCTGGCGTGGGTCCCCTCTCATGAGCAGCAGCCAAACCGCACCTGCTGCAGCGTGAGTCCCTCCCACGGGCACACAGCCCTCCCAAAACTGCTGTGCCGTGGGTCTCTTCCCACGGGGTGCAGTCCTCCAAGGACAGGCTGCTCCAGCCTGGAAGCAAGGGCCCTCTCTCTCCACCGGGTCTTCCACTGGATCACAGCCTCCTCCAGGCATCCACCCACTCTGGCACAGGCACCTCCCCCATGGTCTGTGGGTGGATCTCTGCATTCCCCGTGGGCCCATGGGCTGCAGGGGAAAACCTGCTTCACCATGGTCTTCACCTTGGCCTGCAGAGGAACCTTGGCTCCGGCACCTGGAGCTCCTCCTCCCCCTCCTTCTCCACTGACCTTGGTGTTGCCATGTTGTTTTCCCTCACATGTTCTCACCTCCTCCTCTTCTCTGACTAGAAGTAAAAAAACCCCGTGACTTTGTTTTGATTTTCTTCTTAAATATGTCATCACAGAGGTGTCACCAGCCTCTCTCATTGGCCCAGTTCTGGCCAGCAGCATGTCCATCTTCAGAGCCATCAGCCACTGGCTCTGCCGGACATGGTGGGAAGCTTCCAGCAGCTTCTCACAGGAGCCGTCTTTGCAGCCCCCCTGCTACCCAAAACCAGGCCGTGCCAAACCAATTCACCATGGGACAGAAGCAGTTGTGTCAGCTGCCCATCCATTCTTCTCAAAAGAAGTTTGGTTTGAATTTTTATGCTAACCTCATCCCACGGCAGGAAGAATAACTACTCCTCTCTTCTTCCAGACTTTAGCAAAGTCTCCCGACTGAGTCTTTTCAAAACTACCAAGAAGGTGAAAATTCGCCTTCATCCTCCTGGACCTGCCCAACTCTGCTCCAGCACCCTGTGCTCCTGCAGGCAGGTAGAGTGGCTGGGACATTCAGCAGCCAGACAGACCCGCTCCAAACCACATTTCTCTGCTGTGCAACATCCAGAAAAGCTGCACAGTTTCACACTTCATCTTTATTTTCTTTTTTCTTCTTTGCATCTGCTTTACCATCTTAACTCCACGTGCCATTTCCATTGCTCTTTGTGCAGTTGTCACTGGTGCTGGAACATCTGAGATGTTCAAATCTTTCTGAAAAGGTTGTCAGTCCTTATGTGAGAAATCATGAGAAGTGAACACTTCAGGAGACCCAAATGTGATAAAAATAATTTCAAGAATCAAAAAGTGACTATTTTAATAGAGCATCCTTTCAAATAAGCTCTATTTTTGCCCAGTGTACATCAGCAACCATCAACCATCATTGTCTTCTACAGTGAAAAACGTGCACACCCAGCTCTGTTTCAGACCTCACAGGCATGCTTGCATTTCTTTTCATACCCCTTGTTTTTTGCATTTTTTTTTCTATGTTGCTGATTTATTGTTTGTTTGTTTTCAAGCAAGACAGAAATAAAATTAACTTTCCCATATGGAGAACACCAACCACAGAGCACTCGTGTCTGTGCAGTACAAATGCTCAAGAATAAACTGCTTCTCCTCATCCAGCATGCAGAGTGCATATCCCAGGCTGTGCGGGTAGCAGCTTAGAGCTTCAGTCAGATGAAAGATAATAAAATGAGCTTGGGCCTCATTAACTTACCCTGTTGATGTGAATATTAACATAGATTAAAATCCAAGCTCCAAAAAGAAAATGCAGTCCCAGCTCTCATCACAGGCAAACTGCAAGCAATAATAACTTCCTTGAATTAATTTACTTCATCATACTCTAAAGCTACAGTAAGACACGCAGCATAAAGGACTTCTTCACATGGTTTTGGAAGTTTTGTAGCCAAGTGCAATTTCAAGAATTAAATCTCTGGTTATGCACTTTGTTTATGGCTTTGATGAATACCCTGCTGCTCTGGCTGCATATAGAGAAAGAGTCTAGGAAGGCATTTTTCTTTCTTTCAGGACTTAGTTCAGCTTGGTATGCACAAAAACATTTATGAACATATCAGAATTTAGACAACCTTGCTCAAATTAATTTAATGGGGTGTATTCAAAATGATGAAAAGATGTTTCTCAATAATTTCTCTCTCTTCCGGAATAATGCTTTCCTTTTACTGATGTTCAGTTCTTTTACTCTGTTCTAAATAGATGTTATATTACCTTCATTACGGTTACATTATTGGTACTGCACTAGTTATGCAAATAAGGACTCTTCATCTTATTTTTCCCCTCTGCTATTCCTACAGGGGATCGGTGTTTACAGTGTAGTCTTTGTACTTATGTAAGAAAAGCTAAGGTTGAGAGAAGAAAGGAACTGCTGGGTTTTTTACTTACACTACAAACTTCATGTTTATCACGGAAGTTAAAAAATGTGTTTAACAGCTTAACAAAGGGAAAGACATTTATGGGGATCATTCATTCCTGCTAAAATTCTGTCCAGTCTTGAACTGTCCCTTAGGAAAGCATCACACTCTCCCTGGGGTAAGAAGTTTGATGCATTAAGAGGTCATCAGCAATCCTCATCCGAAATCTTTAGGCCATCATTTGGCTTTGTTGATCCCAGTCACCAGCTTATTGTTTGAAAAGTGCTTTCCTCAGAATCTACTGCCTCATTTGACTCCTATCATGGGATTCGTCTGCTACACCACATGAGACTGCTCTGTTCTTTCCTGACATAGCTGACGGGGAGAGACACTGAAGTTGAGTTTACCCTAAGATTCCCCATGCTGAATGGATGGTTTCCCTTGGCCAAGGGGATTTTATTCATCATGGAACCTACACCACTCTTTGGGATACATCTGCCTATTTGTCCATCTACATTCAGAGCTGTAAGCTGTCCCTTGTGAACTGTGGTGGTCTTAAGATACAAGTCTGTTCCTGCCTCTGTGACAAAGACATTTCCTACCAGTAGCTTGTACACCCCTGTAAGGGCATTAAACCAGCAGAAAGGTAGAGCAGCAGATCATAAGATTTTCAGGAATGTGTTTACTTAATTGGCAAAGATTTATTTGGATTTTTGTGGCACATCAAGCTACATGCTGCTTTATGCACTGTAGTTTTCTTTATATTTAATACACAGATCACTGTTAGCATACAGTGGGTGCCTCTGCTGATGACAGCCTTCTGTCATACCTTCTTTCTGACACTGTTCCTGATGCAATTGCTGTGGGCAGAGCTGCATGTCCCCAAAGACAGGCCTTTCTGCATAAAAAGCATCCAACAATTTGCTAAATTGCTTTTGCACCTGTCAGGCAGTCATTCGGCTACCCATAAACTACATCATTCCTTCTTGCTCTACCTAGCATCCTCCTCATGTTTCTTTAGTTCTCTTGATGAGAGCTTCTGCCTTCAAACCCTAAAAATTCTCTTCTACTTTTCTCTAACTACTCTATTTCATCTTTTTGGGTTTCTTTGGTGGCCAAACCTGCTACTCAGAACTGCCAAGTGCATCAGGCCACTTAATAGTTCGCTAGATTACTGACTAAGCCCTTCTTTTGCAGGTGAAATGGCAAGAATGAAAACCAAGAACAAAACCTCTGTCAAAGAAGATATAAGCCAGTAGATCAATGTTGTTATTGCTATACGGGCCCTGTTATCCGCATTTTCTGAGTGATGACTCTGCTGTCAGGACTTACTGGGTCGTGTTTTGGCATCTCTGAGCTTGGTTTGGCTATGGCTGCAGAATCACTAAACAGTTGGGATCAGCTGCTTAACTTGTTGTTTTCTTTAGCCTAAAGCTGACAGGTTTCAGTGTATATGGTAAAGGACTAAGAAAATACAGTGATTGTTGTGAAACTACGCTTGTTGGCTCACCCACAAGAAAGAGTGGCCAAACAGACTAGGAAAATACAAAGATAACCTCCCCAAGCCAAGCCAGGGCTGGAGGAAGGGAAGCCACTTCCATGACCAGGAGGCAGGGAGAACACTTCCATTTCTGAACTCCTCCTGGTGAATAATTTGAGTGACCAACAGCTCATCACAAACACTTTCTTCTAAAGGAAATCCGGAGCTCTTGACCATCAGGGCTCAGAAGGGCACAGGAAAAGTGTGTGCAGAAGCCCACATAAGTTTCATGAGGTCTAATGCAAAGAAAAGGAAAAGTGCAATTTTTTCATCTGAGGTCATTCAATTATTTGGAATATCGTGTGTCTGATGGTCTTCTCCCATCCCCCAGAATTAGCACGAGAGAGAGAGAACATGGACTTCAGTAGCTCAT
This sequence comes from Machaerirhynchus nigripectus, assembly GCA_013397975.1. Taxonomy (NCBI): domain Eukaryota; kingdom Metazoa; phylum Chordata; class Aves; order Passeriformes; family Dicruridae; genus Machaerirhynchus; species Machaerirhynchus nigripectus. Next base: position 670,495 of record VZRQ01011066.1, on the reverse strand, counting down.
GTGAGATGCAAGGAAATTTCTGTGCAAAGCCTTTATCCTGAGATACATAAACTGAGTGATTCAATGCTGCCTGAAATTGCCACAGAAAAGGCTGACAATGAGAAGTGCTTTCCTGTTCCTACCTCAGCACTCACCATTATTTTCCGCCATTATATTTCTGCCACTTTTTCTTGGGTTTACTCTAGTGAAACAAGTTCATCTTGTCTATAAAGGAGAGCAGGCTGTTGCCTTATGATCATTTTTAATCAACATTATAGACATGAACAAGTATTTGGAAACCAAAATATAAAGAAAAAGAACTATGAATACATGAAGAAGGAAGAAGAATGGTTTTCCTGCTCTTTCTCCTTGAGAGAAAATACTTTTACACATGGTTTTTAGATCAACCTGAGCAACGTCTCAAAAAATGTAGAAATAAACAAACAAAAATAAGAAACCAAAACAAAACACAAACAAAAAACCCACACATACACACAAATTACCAAAAAAAAAAGTAACGGGGAATTTTCCACAACTTGTCTACTCGTCCTCCTCCAGTGGTTATGCTGGTCAAACCTGTCACTGGGCAAAACACATTACTAGCAGAGGGAGAAGACAATTCAGTATTGAATCATGGTTATTTCATATGGTTTCCCAGATGGAAAACCATAAATCAGGGTGAGGGTTTACTGCAAAACAAACTGGAGAAGGGAGAAAACATATGTACGGATGCATATATTAAAAGCAGTTTGAGAAAATCAGTTAGACACTTAGAAGATGATAGGCAATGAAGAATAAGTTTCCACATTTCTTCCAATCAAAACTTTGCATTAGAAACCATTTTCTGGGTGTATTGACAATTTGCCTACATATAAGTACATTAATTTTATACTTCAGAATTAATTCCCTGCCGCCAAATTTGGAACATTAAGGTCCTATGTGCAAAGTTAATATGGAATCATAGAATCACTGAGGTTGGAAAAGACCTCCAAGACCATCAAGTTCAACCTGTGAGTGACCACCACCATTTCAACTAAACCATGGCACTAAGTGCCATATCCAGGTGTTTCTTGATCACCTCCAGGGACAGTGACTCCACCACCTCCCTGGGAAGTCTGTTGCAATGCTTAACAACCCTTTCTGTGAAGAAGTTCTTCCTGATGTCCAACTTGAATCTCCCCTGGTGCAAGTTGAGGCAATTTCCTCTTGTCCTGTCACTAGTCCCTTGGGAGAAGAGACCGACCCCCACCTTGCTACAACCTCCTTTCAGGGAGTTGTGGAGACCGATAAGGTCTCCCCAGAGCCTTTTTAACCCCAGGCTACATAATTCCAGCACCCTCACCTGCTCCTTGTAGGACTTTACTCTCCAGACCCTTCACCAGCTCTGTTACCCTTCTCTGGACCCACTCCGGTACCTCAATGTCCATCTTGTAGTGAGGGCCCAGAACTGGATACACAGTTTGAGGTGTGGCCTAACAACTGTTGAGTACAGGGGGACAATCCCTGCCCTGCTCCTGCTGGCCACACTATTGCTGCCACAGGCCAGGATGTCATTGGCCTCCTTGGCCACCTGGGCCCACCCTGGCTCATGTTCAGCCACTGTCAGTCAGCACCCCCAGCTCCTTTTCCACCAGCAGCTTTCCAGCCGCTCTGCCCCCAGCCTGTATCACTGCCTGGGGTTCCTGTGACCCAAGGGCAGGACCAGGCACTTCACCTCGTTGAACCTCATAGTGCTGGCCTCGGCCCATCAGTCCAGTCTGTCCAAATCCCTCTGCAGAGCCTTTCTGCCCTCCAGCATAGCAACACTTGGTGTTATCTGCACTTACTGACTCATCTCCTCATCCAGATCATTGACAAAGATATTAGACAGGACTGGCCCAAATACAGAACCTTGGTCAACCCCACCAGTGACCAGCCTCCAACTGGATATGGCATCACTCACCATGACTTTCTGGCCTGGCCATCCAGGCAGCTTTTCACCTAACAAAGAGTTCCCTCATCCAAGCCGTGGATTTCCAACTTTCCCAGAAGAATGCTGTGGGAGACAGCAACTAAGGCTCTACTGAAGTCTAGGTAGACACATCCACAGCCTTTCCCTCATCCGCTTCAGGGGCCACATGCTCATATAAGCAGATCAAGTGGGTCAAGCAGGCACCGCCTTTCCTAAACCTGTGCTGGCTGGGCCTGATCCCCTGGCTGTCCATGTGCTTGCACTCAAGATGGTCTGCTCCACAACCTTCCCCAGGCCTGTACTTCTCTGGATCCTGCTTCCCACCCTTCCTGCAGAGGGGTGTCACATTTGTTAATCTCCAGCTGTCTGGGATCTCCCTAGTTAACCAGGACTGATGATTAATGATGCAGTGTGGCAATTCTGCCAGCTCCCTCAGATGCTCGGATCAATGTCATCTGGTCCCATAGACTTATGAGTGTCAAAGTGGCTCAGCAGGTCACTAACTACTTCCCCATGGATTGCAGGACATCTATTTTGCTCCCTTTCTCTGTCTAGAAGCTCAGGGGGCTGGTTGCCCTGAGGATCTTTCTGTTAAAGTCTGAGACAAAGAAGGCGTTAAGACACCTCAGCCTTTTCCTCGTCCTTGGTTACAATGTTCCTCCCTGCATCCAATAAATGATGGAGATTTTCCTTAGCTCTTTATTTATTGCTAATATATTTATAAAAAAACCTTTTATTATCTTCCTTAGCAGTGTCCAGATTGAGTTCTAGCTAAGCTTTCACCTGTTTTTTCTGTACATCTAACGACATTCTTGTATTCTTCCTGGGTGCCTGTCCTTTCTCCCAAAGGTCATAAATTCTGGTTTTTCCCTGAGTTGCAGCAAAAGCTCCCTGATAAGCCAGGCTGATTTTCTTCCCCACTGGCTCATCTTTCAGGACAAAGGGACAGCCTGTTCCTGCACCTTTAAGGTTTTCTTCCAAAAGTATGTCCATACTTCCTGGACCCCTTTGTTATTAAGGACTGCATCCCATGTGTCTCTCTAAACCAGTGTCCTGAACAGCCCAAAGTCTGCTCTCAGGAAGTTCAGGATAGAGGTTTTGTTGATGCCCCTTCCTTACTTCACCTGGGATTGTCATTTCGTGGTGGCTGTGCCCAAGACGGCCTCTGACCACCACATCTCCCGCCAGCCCTTCTCTGTGTGTAAACAGCAGGTGTAGCAGGACCTCATCCCTGTAGGCTCACTTACCAGCTGCAACAGGAATTTATCTTCCACACACTCCAGAAACCTCCTAGGCTGCCTCCTCTTCACTGAGTTCAGTTTCCATCAGAAGATCCAGCAAGTTAAAATCTCCCATTACCCATATTCTTGAGCTGATAAGACATTTTGCATAAATATTATTTTGGTTTATCATGTAAGAATATTTTGACAGGATGCTCTGGGCTTATATATTTTTTTATAAATCATTGCTCTTTTGATAAAGCAGAAATGTGGGGTAAACAACAGCAGGAAGTAATTACAATTTCCCATCTTGCTACTACACAGCATACCAGGATTTGTATCTAACTTCACCGCTAGTTTTCATTGTCCTGCTTTTTTACATTTTCCTTACTCTGTTACTGTTGGGGGGTTTTTAATCATTAACTTCAAGTTGACATACTTGGGCCAACTCAGTTTTAATTTAGGAGTATGGAACAAAAATAGCTTCATGAGACAAGAATTAAACAAATGAGAAATGAGCATATAGCAAAACCCAAGTCCTTTTAGCTGCTCTTTGAATGTAATGTGATTTATAACAGTGAGGTTATGTGGTAGAGTTTAGAGTGCAAAGCTTACTAAATAATGACTACAGTGTTTCTGCGTAATTTTTTTGGCAATAGCCCTGAGCAATCTTAATTAGCTTCACCTCCCATTAACAGCAAGGACAGCTGTGGATGTGCAGCCTTCCTACAAGAGTTCTGCAAGTTGACTTATCTAGATTTAATTTTTTTGCTATCAAAACACATCTCTACCAACACAAAGGAGCATGGAGGAGTGATGACAAGCAGCCAAACAGCAATATCCTAATCAGACAGAGAGGATTACCCTGACCTGGCTATTCCCAGGCTCAGTCCACTGTCTTGGTATGAAACCCATCATCAAGATGAGTTTTGGTGGGAGAGTCCTTCTGGATTGCCTTACAGACTGAGGGGGTGTTACTGCCTTAAGGGATGTGGGATTCATTGAAGCATGCCAGGGAAGAGCATGTGGGGACTTTGCAAGACTAACTACAGGTTTTAAGGGAGGAACAGTGGGAGATCAAGGAGGTTTCAGAGAAATAAGAATGGCAAAACGCCCCAAGAAATAGGATAAAAGCAGCTGATTGTGTGCAAACAGGTAATTGCTCAGCACACTTCTCTGGCCATGTGCTGTGCCTGATTGCAATAGCCTGTCCTGTCTTCTCATTAAACTCCATTTCTATTGTCCTGGGTGAGGGGCTCTCTGCTCTGTGTGCATGTAGGCCCAAGTACCAGTGACCAGGCTAGGAGACCATGAAGAACAGAACCTTTTTGTCTGGGATGCCAGCAACTGGAGAAACCAGCAGACCTGCAGGCATGCCTGGATGTGTAGAGTGCTGTGTAATCACTTGCAAACGTGGAGTGAGACTGAGCAGGTTGAGAGTCCTGGGAGCCAGGCCTTGCAGCAGCCAGAAATATGGGCTGGAGAGCAGAGAGACCAGGAGGTCTGAGAGCTGGCTGCTGGAGGGATCAGGAACCCAAAACCAGCTATAGAGACTGTGGCATCTGCAGGTTGGCTCAGACATATCTTTGCATGTTGTGTGCTGGAGGCACTGGAGAGCAGAGGATCCAAGGAGCATTTACTGGGTAGGCTGTGGGTCTAAGGCCAGTGGCTGGAGAGATCCCTGGTGTGCATCTGTGTGTCTGAGCACTAGCACTGGATGGTCACAGAAGCCAACTGTCCCATAACTTGGGGTGATCTTGGTTTGTCTGGTGAGAGGCATTTGAGCAGTAGCTTCTTTACACAGTTTGCCAAGAGTGGGAGTTTTTGTCTGGATGCACTACCCAGGATGTTTAACCAGACAAAGCAGACCTTATCTCTGCCAGGCCTGGAGTTAGTGTCATCCTCTTGTTCCCTTCTGTGCTTTTCTCACGGCAAAATCCTTCTGTGGCCTTAAAAGTGCTTGAGACAGGGAACTGTGCTCTCCAAGTCCTTACAATTCCCTGTGTGCCTGCAGGACATACCTGCTCAGCCTGGCTGCTGGGGACATGGGGCAGCAGAAGCAATCTCACCTCCACCTGGCTACCAGATTTGGCAGCTCTTGACAATTTCCTCCTGAGATTGTAGCTGAAGGGTGCAAACAGCCCCCGACACCATTTCCTCAAGGAAAGGTTAACAGGACGTCTTGCTGCTAGCTCAAGGTCAGACAGCAACTGTCCCCTGATGCTCTGACACCTGCCTGCCCTGGTGGAATCAGTGACACTTGTGTCTCTTGCTACTATCTGAAGCCTAGTGCTCACCTACAACATTGGTCTCAGCTGTACTTCCAAAAAGGCATGGCTTAAGGAATGGGTTTGGTACTCTTTGTCCTTAACCACTTAGCTGCCGCCACATGAAGAAATTGTATCATTTATGTTCTTCTGCAGATTTTCCTCCTCTGTCCCACTAGCCAGCTTCCAGCTTGATTTGTTTTCCCTTCACTGCAGAAGCCTTCTGGCAAATCACTACAATGAGCTCAAGGAATTGCTGTAACACCCAGAGAACAATGTGCCCCAGGAGCCCTTCGCCTCCTTGCTGCCTCTGCCTGCCATGCTGGTGGCTGGGGAGCAGACCTCCTGCTCACTTGTGAGGCACAGATCCCTGTCTACTTCCTAACATCAGGGAAATTTGGAGAGACAGCTGTAAGGAGAGGAAACTGGCCTCAGGACCAGAGATCTGCTGATTAGAAGATGACTATGGCTAGGTGTGCTCAAAGAGTTTTTACCCTGCCTTCCCTCGGAGCTGAAGCCTTTTCCAGCCTCAGCACCAGATACAAAGAATTTCTCTAGTGAGTGTGGATAACCCAGCAAACTAAAATGCAAGATGGACAATCTGTCCCTTGTGTGTCCCAATTTTCACTTATTTTAAAATAGGAAAAAAATGAATAGGAGTGTTTTTGTTATTTTTTAAACAAAATCTAATGTAATGTCTGTATTATTACCAGAGATTGTTCCAAGGACCATAAATCTGACCTCACAGTTCTCATTACCTTTTCTTATCTGGTAGCAATTTTTTGGGGGGTTTCATTTCATCACTAAGGGAATAAGAAAATTGGACCTATTCTGTTTCACTATACCAATTTGCTACAAAAGGTTGATATTCTTGGACAGCAGATGCTTGTAGTCTTGCCAAATGGGAGAAGAAAATCAAAATAGGTTTTCTGTTGTTATTCCAAAAAGTACTGTGTATTTATAGGTCTATAACATACCCTCACCTCTTTAACAGTCTGTCAGACAGCTGGAAGTTTTCTAAATTATAGGAAAATACCAGTTTTAGGTTCTGTCACTACAGATACTTAGAGCGGCCAAATCCAGAGAACAGAGCAGAAGTCTACACCAAAAGGATAAGCCAGATGGGAGGGCTCTACATGATGGCAGACTCCACAAAACAGTCTGACTGCTCAGAGAAAGCTGAATGAATTACTGAAACTTTTTCCTTAGACATCCATTCATGTTTGGTGTGGAATGTGTGAGCCCAGATGTTTTCTCCTGTTTTATTTTAAAAGAACCCTTACCGCAATGGATAAAACAGCATATATGTGTAATTCCTTCCACAGCTGCTGAGGAAGGGTGCAGTGGCACCAGCTGCTTTGTTGAGAAGAAACAGCCAGTGAAACTAATCAAAGAGAAAGAGGAAGTGGTAAAGGGACTTAGAGATCAATTAGTGTCTTGTAGCCTTTGTTTTCCAAAACATTTTCTCCCCAGCCTGACCCACCATCAAATCCAGAAGTGTTAACTAGCAGGAGATGCTCGGGTGATGTCTGTACAGCCAACACTTCCTTCCCATAATTACAGTGCTGCTGGAGCTCATGTGCATGAGGCTGTTTTGGCAGCACTGGAGATCCTCAGAGCAAGAGGCAGCTTTATGGGACAGGGAGCCATGCCTTACAGCTGCTAACTCTGACTTATTTGATCGTGTCTCCACTGTTATTTCACTGCTGACTGTAAAGCAGGTTGCCTGAGCCTTTAGAGTGGTAGCTTTCTGGAGGGAGCAGGCTAGCTTTTGCAATATCACAGGCGTTGTTTTAATTTTGGGTACTTTTCAAACCTGAGGTAAGAAGTAGACTATTCCCCAGTAGATGGAATTAGCAACAAGGAGAGAGAACATACCTGGAGCAAGTTAATTACTCAATACAAAACAAAAACTAATGGCTATGAAAAAAAGAAGTTGAGGAGCTGACCAAAATGTATTTAAGGGATTTCAGTTTTTAAAACCACTTGGCCCTCAAAGTAGTCTGTAATCAGATATACAAACAAGAGTTAACAAAAAAAATCACAGTTTCTGATATTTTAAGACAGGAGGCTTTCCTCTCAAGAAAGGGAGGATGTGCTGTCTCTAGATAGCTTTCTAATTTAGGAAAATAAGTTCTCTCTATGCAAAGATGTTGGCAGGCCTACCTAGCTCTTATCAACTCTGTTTAGGCTTCCTAGCAAGTAACCACATGGTGTCTTTAACTACAGAGCTAAAGAAAGCTTCTAGCTAAATGGCTTACTGACAAAGATATTTGCTTTTAAACTACACATAAAATAGGTATTTAAAAAGTCATCCAAACCTCTGGCCCCAGAGGTAAAATATATTAGAAGGGGAAAACAACCACACATATCCTAATGTCAACCATTATCAACCATTCATGAACCCCGTAAGTCTCACCCATCAGCCTCTCCTGATCCACCCCACTCTTGTCACCCAGGAAAGAGTTTTGCACCAAAACCTTCAGATACACGAGTACAGTTCCTGAAGGACGAGCACAAAAGCTGTTTCCACAGTCAAGGTCTCTTCTGCTGAAAATACCGTGCATCTCAGCTTCCCTCAGCTAAGCTGTGACATGTCAGCTTTAATGCTTCAGGCAATTGTAGCTGTCACCAAATGACTCAAGAGAAAGCTGGCCTTTAAGATATTTGGGAACTTTAACCATTTTCTGGGGTATTCAATTTGTAATAACAAGAAGCGAACTCAAGATCGATATGTAATGCAGAACATGGTTTAAACATAATTTTACTGACAGGCTCATTCACACAAGGAAAACCAGTGCATTTGGAGACAAAAGGTAAGCAATCACTTTTAGAAAGACTAAAGCTCTTCTATTGGGTACTGATTAGCAGAAATAGGGCTGGTCCTATTCCAAGACGTTCTCACTAAAAGCTTACACTTAGAAATTTGGAAGTTAAAATGTGCTTTCTGGGGGCTGAAGAAAAAGCTGGATGCAAGAAGTGACATTATATAAAAGAGTTTTAAGCTATCAGAAAGATAGAAAAGGGAAGGCAACACATTGGTATGGAAAACCTGAATCAACCCTAAAACCCAGAGCCATTGTTACCCTCTCCCCATTGCTCCTTCACAAGCAAACAGTAGCCCCACCCTCCTCTTCACAAAACACACCAAGTGGAAAGTGATCTCTGGAGGTCATCTACTCCAACCTGCCTGCTCAGGCAGGGCCATCCAGAGCCATTCACTCAGGACCGTGTCCAAATGGCTTCTGAATACCTCTAAGAAGAGAGTTTCCACAACCTCCCTGGGTCCTACTGTGCCTGTGTTTGATCACCCTTACCCATAAAGAAGATCCTTTGACATAAAAATGGCATTTTCCCTATTTCAGTTTGTGCCCATGGCCTCTCATCCTTCCGCTGGAAAGCAGTATCCTACCACCAGAGATCACGTTGAGCCAAGGCCTCTGCTGTGCCAAGGGTACTTGTTTGAGTCACTGCAAGGGACCGCGTCTCGAGTGACACCTGTCCATGGCCCCCAAGCAGCCTCTCTTGGCAGCCTCCATCAGCACCTCTCCTACTGCACCCTGCATTTTCATCTTCTACTATAGACCTGCCTCCCCACATCTGTTTTCCTTTCTCCAGTCTCCTTCCCTGTCCTGCTGCCTGGATTATTCCCACTCAGTGCCTACTCTGCTATGCTTTCTTCCTACACCCACCGCTTGTACCTCTGCACAGTCTCTTCTCCTTTACTATCTGCACCCTCACATCTAACCCACCATCTCTTACCAACTGTTCCAGGCAACCAGAGGTGGAGGTGTTCATGGAAACCTCACTCCCAGGCAACCCAGGTCCTCACAAGTCTTTAGGAAATTCGAGAGGATTGTAGGAAGCGCTCCAGCCTAACCCACCACTCTGATACATTTATGAGACAGGATTGGGCACGAAGTCACACCAGTATTTCTGTTTGACATTTTTACTCCCTGTCCACTAATTCTCTTACTTTTATATTTCCTATTAGGTTTCCCAGCAGAAGTCTCAAATATAGCAGCCTACATGTTCCTCTATCTCCACTGGAAACCTTTCTAAAAAGCTGATGTCATGGTTGTAACAACCTTATAACATCAAACTGCTTTTAGACAAGAGTTTGCAAGCTTCTGTAGGCAGATCAGCTCTTGTATCCTTACATTCTCCTTTGGAAGACTTGGGTAAATGTCTTCCAGTCTTGGTGATCTGGTGATATTAATTTTGTCTGTTCCTTCCATAATCTGTTCTGCAGTCACTTAGGACTGGGCAACTCAATGTGTGACTTCTTTATGATGTGCTAATCAAAGATGAGCACTGCAGTCAGGATCCTTTCCCCTGAAACATCCACCCTTTTTGAGATGGTGAGAAAGGAGTGCAAACACTTTGCTCTCTCACACACCCACTCCCTGCCTACTGAAAATGTATTTTTTATGCCCACACTCAGAAGAAAGAAGTAGGCTTGCAACAATTTTAGTATACTCGTTTTGTTGAGAATTTATACAACCTGCTTGCCTTCTGCTTCCTCCACCCCAAAAGGCTCAGAGAGCCAAGCAAGGTGCTTTCAGCTGCTCCTGGCAGACGTCCCCAGCGGCCAAGGCATACAGGCATCACTCCTGCATTCCCCTGGCGCTGCAGAGCCTGGACCAATCCTGACGTGGGCTGGTGGTACAGCGCAGCCAAGTCCTCTTGTACCAAGGAGTAAACCTTAGCTGTTACATAAAATACACGGATTCCCTCTCCCATGATGAAGAGGGCTTTGTTTAGCTCCGATCCCTGCCCTGGGGATGGCAGAGATGAGATCTAAATCCATTCTTGTTCCACCAGCAGAAGAGGTGGATCCTGCCAGCTCTCTGTTTCCGAGGACCAGCTCTCACATGCATTTACACACTTGCACTTGGGGGTGGGTGGGGGTGGGGTGTCTGCCTCCCTCACATCACTGTCGTTCACATCTCTCTCCTTCCTCAGAGGGCTGTTACAGATTTGAAAAGACCTAGCTGCTCTCTACTGGCTTTGACAGGAGAAAAAGCCTCCCTTCCCAAGCCTCAACTTACAGGAAAGCCCATGCAGACTATTAAAACATATATAGTGTTTATTATATAATACAGTATAATCCCACTGTCTTTTATCGAGGAGGACTGATGTGGATTTCCATTGATCATTATGCAAAAAATATATAATCAAATATTCTGCCAACCAAACTGGCTGTGAAAATTAAATGTTACAAGTGACCCAAATAAAATTTAACCACTATGTTTCTCGTTCCCTCCAAGTGAAGGTACAGCCATCACCAGCGCTGATTCTTAACTACAGATTATGGAAACAAAATTCCCCATGTACTTCATCGGTTTCTACGTTTTAAAATAAAAACAAAGCAATTAATTTGGTGTGGAGTGATTCAGATAAAGGATTCTAATCTGTATTCCTATAATCTTTGAGGAAAACACCTGTTCCTGCCTAAATGGTCATACGTCTGCTGCCTGGATGATAATCCTGATGCAATTTCACATTGATTACCAAGGATTTTTACTGTGGCATAGCTGATCAGATAAGTAGGCTCATAGGTGATTCTGCAGCAGTCTAGGTGATCTGTAAAGCCATCTTACTTCCTTACTTCTTCGTTTTTAATACTAACCAAAATTGTTACATGTAACACAGCAAGACAGTATAAAGAAGTAAGAATATTAAAAATTTTTTTAAGCAGTGTAAGCAGAAAGGTAGTGAAGGTGGTGATACCTGAGAGGAGCCTGCTGATGGATTTGGTTGTCAAAAAGCAAGACAATTTCATCGCCAGGAAGCACTTCTGAGGAGGGGGGAATTGCTAATAGCAGAGCAGCTCCACGTAACATCCACACTTCTTCTTAACTGTGTGCTTGGCCAGCAGTACAGGCAGTGAAGCACAGAGACATTACCCAAGAGCAGCTGATGGTTCAGCTCAGTACATCCACAATAACAATGAGGGACCACTCTCAGGTAAAGGATTTAAATTACAGAGAACAAAATTCCATCAGAAAACCCTTATTTTGAAAAGGGCTGTGGTTGCTGTTCCTAGACCTGATCCCCCAACACGCTGCTTCTGCTATCAGCAGGGAGTCCATGCTCAGCTTCGTGCCAGCCTGCTGTGGTCAGATTTGGGTGTTTTAAACTCTCACTTTAAGCTGATCTCTGTCAGCTCTGACCACACCACAAGTGTAGAGTTTAAGAGAAGATCACAGCCAGTTCCCACCAGCCATTAACCTCTGCCTGCCCCAGACCTTCCCCCTTGCTCAGAGTGCTGGTGCACAGCCACTCCCGTTGCTCCTCTCTCTTGTCAGCAGCTGTCCCAGCAAGAGGCATGTTTCTTTTACTTTCCTCATCCTTCCCTCCCAGGCTGGGATCCAGGACAACTTCTCCTCTGTCTAAACACAAGCGAACAAGCGAAGACCCCTCTTGAGCAGCGTGGAAATGCAGGTGATGATTTTCACCCTGCATGCCCAGGACTTCAGCTTCACATCTAACATTATCTGCTAGGACTTACAAGTGCACACCCAATGGATCTCCCTAAGTCAAATAAAATACTTGTTCCATCCTTCAAATGGAAATATTTTTATACTTTCCTACAAACCATCAGCTGTTTCATAAACTCAATATTCAGCTCCTTTCCTCAAGTAGTTAACAGTGTTTCCAGAAATGTTCATTCATAAAATCATGGAACCATCAAATTGGAAAAGACCTCTAAGATCGAGTCCAACCATTAACCCAGCACTGCCAAATCCACCATTAAGCCGTGTCCCTAGGTGCTACATCTACACATCTTTTAAATACCTCCAGAGATGGTGACTCCACCATTTCCATGAGCAGCCTCTTCCAGTGCTTGACAATCCCTTCAGTGAAGAAATTCTTGCTAATATTCACTCTAAACCTCTCCCAGTGCTATTTACACTTGTCCTGTTGCATTTTACTTGGGAGAAGAGACTGACACCCACCTTGCTTCATCCTCCACCTGGTGGTTTTGAAGGACAGCTAGAACACACAGCAGCAGCAGCAGTCAGGATGTGTCAATTTTTAAGCCAAAAATAGGTCATTCTTCTAGCAGTAAATTTTATTTGTCACTTAATTTTGCAGTTACATTGATTTTTTTTTTTAAGAAAACAGTTTGGGCCACTGTTTGCATAAAAGATGCTTTGGAAAAGTACACTGTATTGGTTTTCAAATTATTTGCCAATGTATGCCATACAAATTTCTGTTCTCTTTGCTGTCTGTCCCCGTATATTAGGAAGGGACATTAACAACGCCCCTAATTCCAGAACAAAGATAACAGTGCCAAGATGTATTCCTTCTGTCCACTCTTGCCATGCTCAAAATTACTGATTTGTCCTAATTGCTGAAATATTTTTTCAAAATCACATTTCACAGTTTCCATTGGGTTTCTTAGATGCACAAGTGACTTTCCAGCCAATGCTTGGGCACAGAAAGCAATTCAGCAAGAACACCCTACCCATCCTGTACTCCTAATGAACACAGAGATTTTACCTCCCCTCTGGAAGCTTTACCCAGTGGATAAACAAAACTTCTCCTCTTTCAAAGCCTGCTGCAGCCCCAAGAGCCTCCCCAGAAAAGCAACCCCTCCACAGCCACCCTGCAGCCAGGTAATTCCAACTCTGTGCAGAAATGCAGCTGAATCTCCACAGGAGGTGTACTCAGCCCACAAACCTTGCCATCTCCTGGAGAGCAGAGACACCTCCGAGAGAGAGGGAGAGAGAGAGAGAGGCCCTGTGGGGACAGCTCTGTGAAAAACTGAGCCCAGGGAACATGTTTCAGCCACACAACAGGTCTTGTTGCTTCTACGTCTGCTCTCTTTCCTGTGTGGTCCGTCTTTCCCCAGAGGCAGGGATCCTCAGCCATGTGCCTGGCTGCAGTTCCCCAAGGCAGGTGTGCAGGCAGACACTGCTGGCCACACACGGCCAGGCTGCCCCGTGCCGGAGCCACAGCTCCTTCGGCGTGTCCTGCATCGCAGCCTGGTCCTGCTCCCGACCACCCTGTGCTGCATTTAAATGTCTGCCACGCTCCACGTGCCGCTCATCCCTTGGGCATGCACACCTGGCCCTTTTCCACTATCCCACGTGCCAAGGATGCTCGGCAGCAAATTACGGCGGGTGTGTTGCTGCCAGCCTGGGCCAGGTCCCTTTGTTTTCATACATCTGCTGCCATTAGCATTGTTCTGCCCATGACAGAAACCTGACATTGTCCCCTGTAGCTTTACGATCAGTTTAGATTTTAGTTACTAATGAAACCAAGCCAGGCTTGAAAATACACTTTTTCACATGTCTGGGAATTGAATGGAGACTAGCTGCTTCATCAGCAAGAAAGCTATTTTACTCTTTCAGGTGCTTTTTCCTTAGCCTAATTGCGAAGGTCTCATTTATACTTTAATTATTGTTACTTAGTTTGTTCAGGCAGTTTTAACTTGCTTGTTCTCACTTTGCAGGTCGGAGGTGTCCTTTGTAAATACAATCCAGTCTGTTTGTAAGAGAAGCAGTAAGGAAAAGTCATAATTTTTCAAGAAAGCATCTTGTAGTCATTTAGAAAATAAATTTTAAAAGTGTTTTGAAATTGCAAATAGTTAGTCCTTTTACTGAAGCAGAAATCTGATGGAGGAACAGGGAGATTTTCTGAGAGAAACTGGGGAACAGAAGTTTAGTGGCATGCCAAAAATTTCTGATGGAAAAAAATGACAAAGCAAAGTTGTGATCTGTATTCTATTCAGCTTACTGGAGGTCTGCATGTATTACCCTCTGCATGTCCTTCCCTCTTTAATTATCTTGCCAGCTTCAGTGGCTCTCAGTCTCAGGGTCACCAAAAGTATTTGCTGGTAACCAGATTGCCAACAACAACAGTAGACTCTGAGTTGCCTGTTTTGATTATTGTTTAATTTTCATTCAATTCAGTCAGTTCATGGTGAAAAGGGCTTCTTACTGTCTATCTCATGATCTGGAAATTCTCACCAGTGAGTGAAAATAGCTGCCCCTCAGAAGGGAGTACAAGTCCAGACCTACTGGTCACTCAAGGACACCCAAATGCCAGCGGTAGCTATTTCCTCCTGAAAGAGCCTGTTCCAGATGTGCACTTATTCCCCCATCTCCATCACCCTTAAGTGATACTTCAGCTTCTTCTGGGAAAGTCGACTGAAAAATACTTGCTGTGCAAAGATCAAAGTAAAACAACAATTAAAACTGGGTGAGGGCGTTGCTGAAGTTTAAAGGAGAAATTCTGGAAGACATTCACAGAGAGAAATGTGGAGATGATGGGCATGTCATTTTGCAGCACCATAGCTCTTTCTGATGTGTGATTTCACACAGCCTTAACTGGCAGAAAATTTTCAGAAGACCTTTTCAAAACGAAGTTTCAGAAATACTCTGAACTTCTTTAGGCACAGCTCAATCAGGCTTGAGTGGGGGAATGAGAAGGGGAAAATTAAAAAATATAATGGAACAAGGACCAGTACCCCTCACTTTGCTTTCTAGGTTTTCACTACCCACCTGTGAGGCAATAGCGACTCTAAGAGTGCTGCTATTGCAAGCAGCCAGTTTTCCACGGGCCCTCTAGATCCGGGTGAGACAATAGTAAGGAAACTGCAGGAGCCTGAGAAGAAAACACCGCTAATACTGAATTGGCAGCTCAGTGCAGGAGGCAGAGCTGTCAGGGACTTAATTTGCCTTCCCCACACAGGGACTTCTTCACTGCAGCCACCACAGAGGTCCCGGGAAGAAGGACTGTAAGGGAGGAGGGCATGTGAGAAAAGGTTTTGATAGCTGGCCAGTACCTAATGCTCCTCTTGAAATATTCAGGGAGAGAAAATGGTGTATTCCTTCAACCGCCTCTCCTCTGTCACTTCTTGAAACTCGATCTCAGTGGTTTTCCTGTGTGAGAAACCCTAGCTAACTAGGAAGAGCTTTAGGATATTTCAGGTCTCATCCTTGTGACATCAACACAAGGACATAGATAGTTCCAAGGTGCTAGGGAGAATGAGGTTGGTGGTATACTGTGTAGAAATAGTAATGATCTCATTCACAAGAAGTGGGGAGGGCCAGAGAGATGTGCCATTTCATGAAAAACTGTAATATCAACAAATATCTGTAACACGACTCCAAAGAGTCTCTCAGAGTGGCTTTTAAATAATTGAAGAGGGAGTTTAGGTGCTGCTGAATGATGATGTTCTGGGCTTTCAGGCCAAGTTTTCTGAAGTTTACTATAGACTCCAAAGAGGGAGTGCATTCTAGCTTGAAAACAGATCTGAGTGAGCATCGAGCTGCCCTGGGATCAAAGTTTGTTAATATTTTAATGTTTCTAACGTGACGCAGAGTGCATGAGAAGTATAAGCCTTGGGGACCATCCTGCTTAATTTATGTGGTGAGTCACTACCAAAAAGCAAGGCTGTAGTTCTGCCTTCCTGATGGCACATTAAACTCTGGCTATTCTCAACAGTCCAGCACGGAGGATTAAAGCAACCTCTTCTTCCCCTTCTACATTTTTAACAAAGACAATAGAAAATTAAACGTGTTCAGGACAATAATAGGCAATCAGGAAAAGACGTTGGAGCTGACTGTCATTAGCTATACCACTTTTCAGTCTAGTATAGTGATAAATCAGATCAGCATTTGGCAAAAAAAACAGTCATGCTGGTGCTGGAGTAATTGCATGCATTGTCAGAAATGCAAGTAAAGGCCTTCAAATGTTCTGCCTCCTTAACATCAACTCTGCTTTATTTAAAATAGTCATCTACAAAGCAAACATGATCTAGGGAAAAGCAACACTGTGAGGCACAAATGGGTAACAGCAATCACAAAAAGCTGCGCAGAGCAAGTGTGAAGGGCCCCACCGTGGGACAAACAGTAGCAGGCTGGCTGCCCAACAGCACGACACACAGTGGGGTCAGGGAGAGAACAGACCTCTGAGGGCTCTTCTTTGCCCCTAAAAATCCCACATACAACCAGGCAAAGCACTGGTTCTCCAGCTTCATGGGCAGAGGGGTTAGGGCAGGAATTTCCCCAGTGAGAGGGTGGTGTAGCACAGATCTCTTCTCTGTGTAGGAAAAAATATTAACAGCCTTAGCCTGCAAGTCTTAGCTCTGTGGGGAACAGACCGAAAGAGAGTCCCAATCTCCAGATAGCTTTGGATGCTGAAAACCACTGTGCCATCAACAATGCATTTTGGCTCTCCTGCTGTCCCTGCTGCCTCTTGTAATTTTGTTTTGCTCAGAGCAGGATGCCAAGGTGAAACCCAGGACAAGTCATTTATGGCCACTCGAATAGTAAGGCAGTTCATGAGAAGGACTGTACCTGTCCTCCTGACAACAAACCTCCTGCAAGTCACACGTGTCTTGGGAGGTGTCCCCCACCCAAGGAAGTCCACGTGGACCACAGTGCCTTACCACTGCTACTGCTTTCTGCCTCCCAGTACACAATACTGGGCATTAAGGGAAGATCATCTGTGCAGTGGGCATTTGAACTCAGTTCCATTTTCTGGCCTCCCAAAGCAATGAGTTATCTTATCCTGCCACCACTGCTGCCCTGCAGTGGAAGTGATGGGTTTCCATGGCTAGGGTGGGAGTTCACAATTTTTTAAAGTGACTTGAATGCAAGCAAAGGCTGTTAGTTTGGCTTGGCCACCAGTCCCTGAATGATTTCAATTTTACAGCTTCTGCTGGCAAGATACATACTGAATTCAGCTATTTTAGGTGAGATTTAATCCTCAAAGAAAAAAAAGGGAAATCAGGTTGATATTCTCCTCTGATAAAGCAACAGACCTCAATATATCAGGCAGCCTTTTTACCTGACAAACAGAGAAGCAAAAATTGTGCAGTTCTGTGTATACTGGTGAGTGGTTTTTACCTCATTATGGAAGGCTGTATACGCTGATAGGCTGTTTTACCCTAGTTTGAAAAGACTGAAGAATCTGATTGTTTAGCTACAGCTTTGTTCATCCCATCACAACATGATTCCTCAGAAGGCTTCGCTAAGAACGATGCACTGTTCTGTTTGTGTCATGAAAAAGTGGCACATCTCAGAGATGCTGCAACCTGACACTGGCTTGGTGTTTGTAAAAGGCCCCACAGCAGCCAGACAAGCCAAGGGCTTTAGCAGGCAGAATGATGCTGTAGGGGCCAGCTAATCCTGTGGCAACCTGGAGAGCACTGTTGCCTGAAGCTGTTAAAAAAGCACCAATCATTGATCTGGGCCTGCAGTGGATCTCCCAAAATAGCCTGGTACTGACTATCCTACTGGAAAAGAGAATAGCACAGCCAAAAGCCTGCAAGCATCTGGCACCAACATGCCTCCACATGTCGTGAATGCCTGCTAGCAAAGATTCATACAGCCATTATCCTATGAAAGGTTCATTTGCATATCTGTGCCACTTGGGAAGTGAATATTGTTTATATTAGCCAAGAGCTGATGACAAAAAAGGGAACAACTGCCTGGGACATGGTGTGCTTTCAGAAGCCGAGGTGAGTTGGTCGTCTGCCGACACACTGCCATGAGACGCGGCAAACAGCTTCAGGATTTGAACATGGGAATGGCATCACAGCCAAAGTCATAACTGGCCAGTGTCAGATGTCGACAAAACATTGTACATGCCTAAAACAGGGTTCCCACCTGGCTGCAGCACAGGGTGGGAAGATGTCTGGAAGAAAAAAGACTGCAAAGAACAACCCCAAGCCGCTGCAGCCCAGCTGTAGGAAGACTGGCCTTGTCACCACTGCCAGCTGAAGGAATGGTGCAGAACAGGACTGTCAGATCCAAATGCACATCAACCTCTATACTGACCTCAGAGCCTACTGCACCTGTCAAGAGCTACTCCTGTCACAGGGTAAACTACATCCTGGTGACTCAGAGAGCACATATGGCACCTTTAGAAGGAAACAAGGATACGACAGCTTCTTCAAAAAGCATATGTTCACCTTTCTCCCATGCCTACACAGAAGCACAAGGTGCAGAACATGCTCAATGCACACATCATCATCATCATCGCCACAGCAGAGTACAGTCTGCTCCCAGGAGGGGCAGGGGTGTTGCACACACTGAGCCCTTAGGCAAATCTCAAAACTCCTCAGTGTCTTCATCTGTTGTGGTTCTGCCCATACTGAAGTTGTGCTCGGGCTGAAATCAAGTATTCTTGACTGCTTTGGGCTGGCTCTTTGGCTGGGTCTGAGGTACCAGTTCTCACCCTCAATCAAATAGCTGCTGGGGAAGAAGGGGATAGGGACAATTCTGAGAAACATTTTTGTATTATTTATTTCCTCTTTGAGGTATATCAAATCCAAATTTTCATCTGCTTCCTCAAGAGATATAGAGAAAAATGGGTGCTACTTTTTTCACACAACTTCTCTCGTTGCTTAATAGACCACGTTTTGGTGTCTTACAGATGACCAGTCAACCCCACCATCACCACAATTGAACAAGACTCCAAGACCAACAGAACAACCTTGCAAGCTCTTTTTTTGGTTTTTGAGAACCTCTTTTAGCCACATTATAGTGAGTGAATTGTGGAGGAGTAAGGAGATGTTTCCAGCTTGTTTTGCTTTCTTTAAGATCTTCCTGGATAACCTGGTTAACCACAAGTCACTGCACTGCTCAGTAACTCCACAGGGTACAATATCCCCTCCTACATTATGCAAGAGGACAAGCTGAACAGCAACTGCACATTCCTCTAGAGTTTAAAAAAAAAAATAAATTATTTGTTTGTTTTTAAATCTGTAAAATCCTATGGAGACTTTTGCCTCTCTGCTGATTTTGTGGGCAAGGACAGCTGGAAAGGGTTTCTGACATCTGCCACGTCTGTGGGGAGGCTTTCCACACAGTGTGAAAGCCCCTCTCCTGACGTGGCTGGAAAAGCTCTCACCAAATCACAGGAGTCACTCACCAGCCTCCTCTATTTTTACAGGCTGGATAGAGGAAATTCTCACCACCATGACTGACTGATTCTTTGATGGAGCAGCAAAGACGCAGGAGGCATAATGTCAGCTGCTGCACAGACGTCCCAAACATATGCTGTCAGTACCTTCAGTCTTGGGTTGCAGCTACCCAATATTTTAGTACTGGATTTATCCTGTAGCAGCAAGTGCTAATCGTTCCACATGGGGCTGCAATGCTGAGGCCTCTGCAACTTGTCACTGCAGACCAGAATGATATTAGAAATACCAGTTTATGACTTAAATAAGGAAAGAACAAAACAGTCCGAAGACAATATGCTACACTCTGTTAGAAATACCCAAAAGACAGTGCCATGAGCCTTAAATGCTTCAAATAAAAAAGTTTTGACTTGTTTCAAAACAAAACAAAAAAAGAAAGAAAATTATTTGCCAGTACTATAAATACAACGGCTTGGTTTGTTAGGCACTCCCAGGCAAACATGAATAAATAAAAAGATGCAAAACCAGTAATAAATACCTCTTTATTGGTGGAAATACTGTAGTGCTGGGGAGGAGGCAATAAGTTCAATGAAAGGAAGAGTACAGCTGCTATTAAAAGGACATTTAATTACAGTAGGACCCTTCAAACTGGAAAAGAAATCCATGAGTATATGCTAGAGGTCTATAAAATCAGGAATAACAAGGAGACAGTGAAAAACAACTAATCCCTTTCTTTTCTAATATAATAATAAGGAGGCATTAAATGTTCCAAACAAACAAGAGAGGCATCTTCTTATTGGCACAGACTTACCCTGAGGATTACCCACTAATCACAGGGGAAATTATGTGTTTGCATGGATTCAAAAAGCAATTAGACAAATCCATGGAAGGAAAAGGAAATTCGTCAATAGCTAATAGGCACTAGGGCTCTTCCTCTGGTTGAAGATGTTTCTGAAACATAAGTCACTGGTGTCTGGGAGAGTTTCATCATAAGATCCACTATGGTCATCCATCACTTAAAAATCATAGAATCATAGAATGGTTTGGGTGGGAGGGGACCTTAAAGATCACTCCTCAAAGACCTATCCAACCTGGCCTTGAACACTTCCAGGAATAGGTCATGTACAACTTCTCTGGGCAACTTGTTCCTGTGCCTCATCACCCTCACAGTGAAGAATTTGTTCCTAATATTTCATCTAAATCTACCCTGTAATCCAAATCACAGCTGCCATCAGGAGGTGCATGAGACATCATTAGCTTAAACCCCTCCCAGGGCATCCAGACGGTCACACAGCCTTTCAGAATACAAAACACAGACAGCAAAACAGACACAGAAAATTAAGTCACATTTTACACTTCAACAGGGTAAAGCAAGAAAATTGAGGTTTTTTTATATCTTCTTGAGATTGATATGTTGGGGTGAGGGAGAATCTCTATAGCAGACAGGAAGACCCTGTATGATTAGGAGGTGCTCATTATTTTCTGAAGCTTTACAGACAGTTTCCCAACTGCAGGACAAAAACAGAAGTATGCTTTCAAAAGCAGTGTTTCATGAGAAATGCTTGTCACTGAAATACTACATTTAAACAACTCAGAGGAGAACAAATACCTGTGTTTGAGTATATTTGTAATTTATTTTGATTTTTTGGGTGTACATGACAGGTGCTGCAAATTCACACTTATCCTTTTTCTTATATTGCCACCTGGTGGTCCTGGGCATGTGGAAGCAACCAACTCACTGATTTTTCAGTGAAATGAGCACAGTTCAGGCATTTAAAATAGCATCCATTTCTTTTCCTCTGAGATAAATGGTAAGCAATTTTTTAAATCTCAAATTTCAGGGGCTGTTTGGGTTTACAACCAATATAGCAGCTCCTGTGTCAGCTCTCGATTATCTAAACAGACGGTTGCACTGGCCACCCCGAGTCACGGGGAAACAGTTAATACGGATTGCAGCTCTGCTGTGGGCTCTGGACACCTGCTTGGCCTGGGTGCCTTGCTCCCTGGGGGCAGGCACCCCACACTGGTGGGGTGCAGGAGATGAACAGAGCTGCCAGCCAGAGCCAAACCATCTTTCTTCTGCCCTTTCCACCTCACCAGTGGTAGAAGCACAGTGTAAGGACATTTAACTAGTATGACAGGAGTCCTTTTGTTCGCAGAAGCAGTGTGCCACGTGGCCAGAGCAATGCCTGAGTTCCCATCTGGTGGGAATTTTGGAATACACTGTACAGTGGGTATGGGGAAGGTCCCAGCTCTGCAGACACACATTAAAATCTGCAGCTCTGTCTTGGGATTGCATCACCACCACACAGTCAAGTGCACGCAAAGGAATAGTGTAGGAAAGGGCCCTGATAAGGTTAAAGAAGAGAGAGTTACGGACTTGGACTTCATAAGGAAGGGAACTGTACAGTAGACTTTAGACATGTGGTCTTTTGTAGAGACGGTGGGCACTTGCCCAGTTTGGGGTTTCCCAACACAGGAAAGATAATGTTAAACTGGAAAAAGTGTAGCAGAGGGCCACCAAGGTAGAGGGAGCTGGATCAGTTGCCCTGTGGGGGAAGGTGGAGGGATGGGCCAGGTTCAGCCTGGGGAAGAGACGGCTTTGCAGGCACTGGGTAGCAGCCTTCTGATACTAAGAAGGAGATTGTGAAGACAGTGGAGCCCAGCTCTTCTCAAGGGCGAGCTGAAGGAAGGTAAAAGAGGGCATAAACCAAAAAATAGAGGTTCAGAACTGAGAGAAGAAGAAAAGTTTTCACCATGAAGACAGTCAACAGTCAAAGGGGTTGCTCAGAGTGACTGTGTAGTCTCCATCCTTTGAGATTTTCAAGACCAGACTGGCAGTCTGAGAACTGGAAGTTCTGAGCAGCCTGGTGTGATTTCACAATTGACCCTGCCTGGAGCAGGTTGGAAGAGAGCTCCTGAGCTCCCTTCCATTTTTAATAACCACATGACCCTATTGCTCTGTGCAACATAATCTAGTTTTATTTCAGCTTTGAGCTAGCAATTTTCAATACTACTAATCTATGGAAATGCACTTTTGAGCAATTAATAGGGATTGCACAATTTCACATCAGAGACATAACTCCTGTTTTGAGCTTTTACATGATAAAACACACCAAATTTCTTTTTGATGGGTAGAAAAAGTTGAAACTGGCATTTCTCTAGTAGTAGCTAAGGAAAACCAACATTTACACCTTCTTATTAGCTTTGACTGCATTCCATGCACCTGTAACTATAGGGGTGGTCTGCCAGCCTGAATCAATGCTCACTAGCTGTAAAGGGGCTCCCACTTCAACTAGTCCCAATGGACTTGGGGACCTGGAGCTGTCACTGAAGGCACAGCAATGTTTGTGATATAAAGAGACTGTATGCACAGTCCAAAGAAGCAGAAGTTTGACCAAAGCACCCATTGGAGGCTTCTAGGTCACACCTTTAGCACCCGTGGAGGTCAGACAGACCCACCCTGAAGACCTACACAAAGCAACATACAGGCATCTCAGGAGCTTCCCTGCACTGCATCTATTTCAACCTCCCTGGCTGAACTTCTTCTGCAGAAGAGAGAATCACATGTTGCAGCTCGGTGCTCTCTGTGGACAGTGGTGAAAACTTGAAACATCCAGAGAATTGAATATAGGACTGCCTGCCATGTCAAAGGAAAAAACTCAAACAGCAGAAAGCTCCTGTGCTCTCAAAAGTGTGTCTGTGGAGTATAGATATTCTCTCAGAGAGGCACATCTTTATATGATAACTCGCAGGAAGGAGACTCTCCAAGATTATGAAACAGAGAGACAAACGTAACAACTGCTTTATCTTGAAAAGCACTTGGAAAGTTTCCCTTGGGGAGACTGCAGTCAATTCATTTTTGTAGAGGAGAAAAGTTCCCCCCACTGGCAGGTAGACAGCTTATGCTTTAGCGAGGGAGGAGGCCACACTGCTCACACGCATGCCAGTAATTTGTTGTCAGGGAGAAAGGAGGTAATGAGGCTGGACAGGCTGTGTAAATACCAAAAGCCCAAAACCTAGCAAAGGAAGAATCAGAGGCACAGAAGGCAGAACAGAAAATGCCAAGAGGATGTTATACTCGATACATATGAATTCTCCTAGGATCATGTATTAGAAAGCATAAGATTATTTTACAAGATCAATAGGAAGAGTGAGGAGGCTGTTGAGAAAATAAGGTTACAGGAGTATTTAGGGGCCTGCAGGAATAGAGAAGGGACCAAGGTGGCAAACCACCTTCTTAGAAGAAGAGGGGGTGAGTAAAGAGAGAAAAGCACTTACAAAAACCAAAATGAGGCAGGACAAGATCGGCGTTTGGCCAAGTTTTTGAGGCAAGGGGAACAGCTCCTCTGCAGTAAAAAGTCTGTTTGCTGCATCCCTTTTATTTCAGCTGGGATCTGCTGGAGTCTATATAAGGATGACACCACCTTAACACAGCCATTACCTCAGGCACAGCACCTCCCCTCATCTGCGCAGCCAGAACATTGGCTGACTCCTGCAAACACCAACTCTGTGGCGCAGCTCTCCTCGAGGACTTCAGGTCCAGGTTACATCTGGTTGGTAGAGCTACCCCAGGATACTGGAGCCAGCCCCGTTATTATGGTACAGCACTGGGATTTGTCACATGGTCTAGCCTAAATTCCCTCCAGAAAGAGAGCTCATTTCTAGCTTTATTATTGCATTACAGCCTAGGATGAGTTGCTGCAGAAAATAAAATGACAGTGTTTGGATATGCCATTGAACACAAACTGCTCAAATACAGTCACTAGAGCTGGTCACACAAGGTGACAGCAAGAGCTGTGCTTGAGCAAGAGTACCAGGGGCTGGCAAAGGGAGCCCACAGCCCCCTCAGCTCCCTACCAGCAAACACAGAAGCAGGGTAAAAGGAATCTGGTGGTTGTCATGCGAAAAAAGGCAGCTCCTGGCTGGGGGAGAAATGTGTCTGAAGGGATTTCCCACAACTGTTTGAGGATGTGCCACTACACAGAGCAAAAATGGGAATGGTTGGAGGGTCAAGGGCTGGGCAAGTCACGGGGTACACACGGTGGCCCTGCTGCCTCAAAACTACTGCTGCAGAGCCTGACACAGGATTGCTGGTAAAAGAGCAGTAGTGGGGCATTGCTGAACTGTGCTCAACAACTCCCACCTCCACCAGCTTCCAATGCATGAAAGGCAAAGTCTGATTTTTGTCCTGTCAGTGATTTTGTCTCATCTTTTGTACAGCTCCAGATGCTCCTTAAAACAGAGCTAGTAATGTTTTTGCTTCCCATTTCAGTTATTTTAAAGTTTCCTTATTTGTAACAGCTACTTCTTTAAAGTGAGATTTGAGTCTAAATGAGGACACAGCTGCTTCCTCCTCTTCCCTCATCTCTGCATTAGCTGCAGTTGGCAGTGAGCCTTGGAGCACTCTCATTTCTTCACATTAAATATTTTGGAAAACAGATTAGTCAGAGTTACCAAAGCGATGCATTCAATAGCTCAGAGTTCAATAATTGACTTCCTTGAAATTTTCAAAAGCTTCTAGTTACTTCTGAAGTCCCAGCCCACAAGACAGACAATAGCAGGATAACATACTTTTTTTAAGCCTTAGCAAGATCCTCCTGCTCCTTCTTTCCCATTTCATAACTTAAGAAATGAAGGCTATCGATAGCTTGGCAGCGGTGTTTAGGGAGCCTGCCATGTGGAGCCCAGGCAGGAGTTCCTCGGGCTGAATGTCAGCATCCCACATCCTCCCAGTTTACCCAACCAGCTTGTTTTGTCCTCCTCATCCACTGGACACTTCAGCATCCTCACCTCTAATGTCAATGTTAGCACGGCTGTTTGGTCCAACACAGACTTGAGGATGCCTACACCTACATCCTGGACTGAAAGATTTAAGATTGCTTTGGACAATCTCAATAACCATTTGATTTTGGTTAGAAACAGCCAGACCCATGCCATTTCTTGCTCACTTTTTCACACATACCTCTACTGTACAACAATCCCCCTGCTTTAGGTCTGATTACATAAAACACTTTGTTCACATCTTTGACCCCAAAGTCTCTTCAAAACAAGAATAAAGCCAGCAAATACTGATAATATGCATCCAAAATCTTCATGGGATGGCTTTAGCTTAAATGTATCAAAAGGTATTAGAATATTCTTTACAAAACTTCACTTTGTCCCATCAATTTTCTCAACTCCATTTTCAGTGGCACTGTACAACAACCAGAGAATTTCAGAGTGTCACATACACTGACAGCAGCTCATTTCTTAGTATTTTTTACATGCTGATTTACATTTTGAAAAGACATGAGTGGATTTACTGAGAACATAAAGTTGTATACAAAAGTCACACCTACCAAAGCCATAGCAAAGTGATATGTGAGCAAAGATAGTATCATGCATAAAATATTAATCATGTGTTGAGGTGTCTGAAAATTAAAAATGTCTATTATAAACACTTAGACTTGGGAGACCAACAGCCTGATCTGGTGCATTTAAAGCTGGAACAATGAGGTGTATTCTTTAATGCGATTGAGTCACAAAGTCCCAGGGGTAATGGAGTGGATTACTAAATCATCTAATAGCTGATGCTTGTTTAATGACAGCATTTCACAAAATAAGAGAGGGACAACTGATAGGATGTTTCAGTGTCGCCTATACCCAGAAGTAGCCACATGACAAGATGTACTACTTTTGGAAAGAATTGTACAATATTATCATCAAATTGTTAAGATCTAAGATTACAATTGTGACACAGAGTGAAGTTCCACTTTTGGTAGCTTTTTGAAACCTCATGAGTGATATGTTATGTCTTTCTCTTGCCAGGATATAGTTGCTGAAAAATTCCTGGACAAGTGAAATACAATACTCAAATGCTTGAATGCTAAAGCACACGTGTAAGGAAAGCACTGGGTACCAAAAGTAAAATGTAGCAAATAATCTTTATTAATAATCCTTTTTTTTTTTTATTCCCCTGTCCCCATTTTAAAGAAAGATTTTTTTTTAAAAGGCTGAAAAACAGAACTGAAAATCAAGAGCTAAAATACAAAACCTTTCAAGGCATAAACTATAATTACTCTGAAAAGAGTATTGCCCACTCTGAAAGAGCTGCACTCTTAATTTAAATAACCAACACAGTAAAAAGTTAAACACAATTCCAATTACCTCTGCACTGCCATTTACAGGTAGCAAGCCATTCTGGAATAACAATAATTTCATTCTCAAAGTTTAACTGATTTCTAAATTAGCCTCTGGAATGAGATACAGACCTGCTGAGGTAAAGTCTTTCTGAAGTACTCTCAGTCTATCAGCATTCTACTTAAATTACACTATGGGACAACTAAGTTAACTTGTTTTCATCACAGCAAAAAAGGAGCCCTCAAAAGTCAGGAAGAGCCCAAAGGCAGTGTAAGGAATGGCTGCCTCCTTTTAGCTCCTGCCAAGTGATATCTGTAAGCTTTCCAGTCCAAACTGTAGAGGATAGCCCTCCAACAGTCTAAGAGATGGCTCTTCTATCACACTCTGTTCAGAGAGGGCTCACAGGGGAGACACCAGAAGATTTAAGTGGTCCGTGAGTTCAGCTTTAAACCCCACCTGACCAAGAACCTGGAGCTCAGCCCTGCACAGCAGAATAAAGGAATAAAATCAAGCAGGCCTGTCCAAGCATGCGAACACAAACTACTTCTTCCAGAGTCAGGTGCCCTCAGACTTGGACCAGGGCTGTAATACACATTCAAAGGCAATCAGAGAAAGCTGCATGGCTAACCCTGATCACTGGCTGCACATGCCTAAACACACACTGGCAGCACTGGCAGGCCAACCAACAGTTAAGTCTAATAGCAAGAGGAGTTAAAAAAAAATTCAGTATTCCATGTGGAATCTCAAGCACAAGCAGCTTTCCTCCTACCCTTGGAGTCACAGTGAACAAAGCTGTCCATTATCCTCCCATACCTTACCCCACCTCCCATCCCTTAGTTCCAGGATCTTCACCAAACAAAACACAGACTTCATATTCCCAGAATTGCAGGAATAGAAAAATATTTGACATTTCAAACTTCCTCCGAAGTTGCTTTAATAAGTTACACGTCAGATACTTCACTTTCCACAGCAGAAAACAGAAAATTCAGAAATCAAAGTGGATAAAAGTTGAAATAAGATGCTGTGAATCTGTTTGGCACAAACAGTCTTTGCTAAAGAGCAAATCTGTTGACATTGAATATTTTAACAGAGTGATCAGCTCCACAACTTGCAAGCTGCAACCATTTGCTGCTGTTCTCATCATTATGTCCAGCTCTGCCTGCATGGTGTCTCCAACATAAGCGTTTCACAGCAAGAGCATGACTTTGGCTGCAACAAAAAGAAATCCATACGTAACTGCAAAATGTTAAACACAGTTGGGCATGTGAGTGTAAACATCTACACTCATGTAATTAGTATTCTTCAGTTAACACTAACAACTGAGGAAAAACTGACTTGTGACAACCAGCAGGTATTAAGTTCTTATTAAGTAGGGTCATTAACACTAATGACATTTTATCCTCTCACTCATCAATAATTCAAACAGCTATTGATTTTCAGTTTTACCACATTAAGCTGGAGGTCGAGCATCTCAGTTACTTAGATATGACAGATTCCTGGCTTTTAGCCTGTGCTTTCCTGTTATCTGGTGTCTCTTTCCCATTCACTTCAAGCACACACAGGCCAGAGTCACCATCAGCTCCGTTTCTGTTACTATCAATGCCAGTGTGTGATAGAAGATAGAGGAGAGTGTTTCAAGTGAAACATCCCAAGTCTCTCCACAGAGTCTCTCTAGCTGTCACCGCAGCAGCCCCACATATAACTCGTCATTCCTTTGGTTTCTGCTGGAAGCTGCTCCTGAAAGCTTGCTGTCATCCACTCCAAAATGTTTTGCTGATACAGACAGTGATCCTTTCCACTCTCTCTTCAGTGTTTCTATCATTGTATTTATGACTAAAAGTAAAGCTATTTTTTTTAACTAGGGCCAACTAGGGCCAAAGCATTTGCATAGCATGAAGTATTTTGGAGTTTAACCAAAATACTCTGGTTTTTGTTCGTATTTGTTGTGAGTTTTTTTTAATACATCCAAATAAACAATATTTTTATTTCTGGGTTTTGCTTCAAGACATCTTTACACTTTCAGGGATCAAACTTTTCCTAGAAGGATAACAATTTTTGGTATAGAAATAAACTAGATTCATATATTTTATACCATAAGAACAGACTCCAGCATTGTTAGTCTGAAGAATAATATTTCATTGCTCCTAACTCACTTCAAAAGACATACCTGTTATCTATCTCAACACTTTTGGTCCAATCAGCCACTGCTGGTTCTTTCCCACTTTGCTTCCATGTGTACAAGATAATCTTCCCATTCTCTAAGCCTATTGCAACAATGTATCTATCAAGAGAATAATTACGTTAGTTTCATTAGAAATTACAGTAGACAGCTCAGTGAGGTCAGTTCTAATACAGGATAGAAAGAACTAGCACTCAAGCACTGTTGTTGCACCTTGCCCTTCAAATCAGTATCTACTCTTCCATGAAAAAAATTAATACACCACAATTTACATCAAAGCTGCTTCACAAAACAATGAGCAAAGCAGAAATCTGCTGCATCTATTTGGTTAGGAAAAGATAAGCATGTTATCACAACATCAGATCAGTCAACATTGTTGGGAGAATTAATGTGTTTCAGGTGTGTTCACGGCTCTCTCCCTCCCCTCTCCCACTTCCATTTTTCTCATTACTGTTTGGAGAAGTCACCATATACCTGAAAAGGTGTCTAGGAAAGAAAAAAAGTAGAGATCATTCAGTTAAAGAATAGTCAAAATAACTGACAGGTAGATTTTGGGAGCTATTTAGCCACAGGAAACTGGTTGACTAAAGGGATAAATACTAACTTCATATTAAACACAAAATGACATTACAGAAAACCAGCAATACCGTCCATCAGGAGTAAGCACACGGCTGATACCAACAGCAGTCACAGAATCCCCAGCATCCAGCACTGTTGAGCAAGGCTTGATTGAATCCAGCATATTCCCTTCAGTAATCACTGACAAATCACACTGGCCCCAGATAATGACCTGTAAGAAAAAGAGTCATCTGGGAACTTTCACTTTAATCTTCTTGTAAATGCACATACAAAAACATAAGGAATAGCTTAATTAAAATAATTCCAGGGCACAGAATTAAGTGGATGACCCTGAAAATATTAAAAAAATCTCTACCTACAAAGATCCGACTTTATAGACAGTCTGTCTGATTTCATTAAAGTTACTGACAACAAAACCAGATTCTGTTATGAAAGTTAAAGAAAAACTTGAGACCCATAGAATTACATGACATATGCTTGTCTTGCTGCATGAAAAAAGATGGCAGAATGTCCAACTGGCTGCTCACAGTCTTGTATATACATATTCAAGCACTTTATTTAGCTTATGAAAGTATCACTGATTACTGTGCTAATACATGCAATAAGGTTTTTGTGTAGATATAAAATAGGGGCTCATTAGAGTATGCAGTGTTTGCTATTCTAAAACACATTTAAAATAACTCTGGGCTTTCTAAATTCCTGTAACATTAATTACCTTTTTGTCCCGACTACCAGTAATAAAGTACTTGCTATCTGGTGTCCAATCACAGGACCAAATGATTCGACTGTGAACAGCTGTAGTTTTATCTGTGTAGGCACAGCAAGTGAAAACTGGCCCTGGAACAAAACATATAGAGAAAAAGCCTTGTTTCAACTACTTTACATGTTAAAAGTGATTGTTACTCTTATTTAACTCTATGTCAGAACTGCAGGAATACTTGGACATTTTTCCACTCATCTTTAAAGCAACTGGGAATACTTAGGACTACATGAATATTTTTTTCCAAGCACTTACCACAGTGATAACTAGCACCTGTTCAAGACCATATCAGTCAGACCTATAGCCCTAAAACAGTAGGAACAGTTCAATCTTTTACATGCATTTCTTTTTCAGAGGAGTTTAAGTCCAAATATAATACCTTCGGGTTATTTCTATCAAGTTTTTTTAAGAACACTGATTTCAGAAATTTTTGAATAGTGCAACATTTACCATGTGTTCACATTTCCCCAGTAATTTCACTAGAGCTCCTATTTACCAGTAAAGCCCCAACTGCTCAAATCATAATGGTCCAATTGTAAAGATTAATGTGTTCCCAAAGAGACAAGCTGCCATTTCAGCATGTGTACAATCAGGCACTAAATCTGATCAGCACATCAGTAAATGGGAATGTTCTTCCTAAGGAGAAAAGTTTGTCATTTTGGAGGATAGACTTTGAATAACCACTTCTTGGGATGCCAATAGCAGCAGTTTTGCTTTACACTGATAATGATGTTATTTGTAGACAGAAGGGTTATTGATGAACAGATGAAAAGAGGATTTCCTCTACTTGCTATGAGTATTCATGATCCTTATCCTGAAACATTGTGTAACTACTGTGGACAATATGCCAGGCTTTAGAATAGAAGCCTGAATAGAACAGAAATTCAAGCCAGGATACAACCGGACACTGTCTGAAGGGGCCAAAACTCACTGCCAAGTCTCTAGGAACATTCTATAGAGCCCAGCAGTGTTTATATGCTATTAAGCCAAGAGTGCAATGATAATCGCTTTCAGCACAAGCATCTGTTCTAGGATTCTATTAAAGTGTTCAATAGCAATCTCCTCATGATTTTGCTGGGCTCAAAGTCTTAATGAGAAAGTCAACTGAATCCTTACTATCAGCTCTTTTTCCAGACATAGCCAGTCCTAGTCAAATTAATCAATTGTGCAGGATTATCAGAAAGCCACACCAAAGACAGAGATTAATCCTGTCAAGAGTCTCAAAGTGTCATGCCCTGCAAGCAGGGACAAGGCAGCTCTAGGCAGGATATGGGTGCAGCACTGAACCTTCAGGCTATGCCTTCACAGAACTCTGAGAGGAAGGCTTTCCTTGACAGAATGCCGATCTGAAGTTCAGCTTGTATACTTGATTTCAGTAAGTCAAACAAACAATCACATGCAGAAGGCAGGAGGACTAGCAGACTTCACTACATCCATCAATTAAACACCATCTAAAGCCTGATTATTTTCTTCTCTGTATTTTAAATTCCTTTCTATCTTTCCATACATTAATTGCATTTCTTAAATCCACAAGAGCCTAAAACACTAATAAGTCTTTAAAGTCATAAGCAAAATGTCCATTTATCAATTCTCTTTCAAATATTCTGCAGCCAAAAATATTGAACAAACTGCCAAGTCTACAAATGCATATACCCACTTCACATATCTTACCTGACTCTGAGGAATCTTGTTTCCTCCACAGTGACCAATTCCTGTCTCTAGAAACAGCTAGTAAAAATCTGTCATCAGGAGAAAATGCCAGCTGAGTAACAGTCAGATTGTGAAAAGACAAACCCTGCAGTTTCTTCCAAGAAGTAGTGCTCCACAAAATAATTGCTGCATGTTCTTTTTTGGAAGCCTGTATGGATGATAAAAAAATATCAGTAAGAATTAATGAGAGCAAGTATAAAAGTTACACATTTCAAAGTACTAAGATATTAGACAGCTTGTTTAAAGGCTTGCAATCCAGTAAGACTCAGCTTTCCTCTGGGAAGTTTCAACATTGTTTCACTCCTTTCTTCTAATGCTCACAATGTATCAGTAAGAAAATATTTCAGATCTATATTTCTTAGAATTTATCTTACTAATATCTTCAAATGAATCACGCGCAATTTAGGAATAATAACGTATTTGCAATCACTCTCATCTTTGCAAGGCAACTGTCACTTACACAAAATCCTTCACATTTTCATGAAAGAACAGAATTCAATCCTAGAAAACTGATAGCACTCTTCACTAGGTGGTGCTAGAATCTTTTCTTACCTTGCATGCCGAGGCAACTACAGTGTTTGAATTATTGCAAGCAACACAAAAAATTTCATATCCATGTCCATATCTGAAATACATGTGAAAGCAAATTCAACACATCACAATCATTTTTCCAGTATGTATCAAAGTTCTTACATTAATTTAAATCCCTTTTCAAAAATGAAAGGCACCTGCCAGGAACTTCTCACCACTGTTTCAGTATTACATCCCAAATAATTTGCTCAGCACTCAGTTTAAACCTCTGCACAAATTCTTCCATTAGGAACTGGCTACAGAGAAATCTCTCCAGCTCATTCCATAGTCTTAAAGCATCAACACTGCAAAAGCTTATCCTAATGACTAACAAAGCACATTAAAGCAGCATTTAATGTGTCCTTATTCTCTTAAAAAGCAATTTTAACACTACCAATAAAAATCATAAGCCACATATTTGAAAACCACTGAAGAAATATGCCACAAGCACACAGTCAAAGGATGCCTATTCTGTGAAATACTGCAAGAAGATTTCTGAACTAAAGGACAAGAATCATGTTGGAAAAGGAAAACATGTCTGTAAAACCCCCAAATTTCTAGCCTTCTCCAGAAACATATTTTTAAATCAGTCTTTGCATGAGTTCTGCTGAAATTCAAGCTCACATATCCAGACTGGCATTTAACTAATAAGGAGAAATTCCATACAGACTAACACAAATTAAAATCAAAAGTCACAAAAAAGACTGAAGTAAAGCAAAATTGGAGATGCAATCTATAAACAGTGGACAAGTATCAGCTCAATACCAGCAAGGTGGTTTTGAGTCTCTTAGCTCTGAAGAGATGGGCAGTTCTCTTAATAAACTCCTTTGGTCAGCAGTGTTAACTTCTTATATGGGATTGATGTTCACGGGATTTCACTTGCAGCTGGAACAGCCACCTAGTTAAATGACAAATTACTGTCTGGACCAGTTGAACTGAGACCAAAGCATCATTGATGGGGATATCCCGTCAACAGATTTCCAGAGTCATGTCTGAAGACTGGGAATGCACTGGCTTTTCATGAAATGTAACTGTGCCTGGACCATTTAACAGGGGCAGGGACTGGTGTGTACCCCTAAGTGGAATGTTAAATTGCAAATTTGGTTGTATCTTATAATGGTGAAGGTACTACTGCATGTTTTACTCTTAATTTGCCACTAGTAGGAGTTTTATCGTAATGCTTACTTTGAAAGCACATTCCTGGAGACTATTTTGTAGTGAAAACCATTGCAAGTCAATTTTCTAAAACTAAAAAAATATTTATTGCATCAAAAGTATAAATTTCCTGAAATTCAATGAAAGAAAAATAACCTGTGAAACAAATCCTTGGTTGCTTTGGTTTTAATCTTCTAAAAGTAGTATTGAAGAGCAGTTGATGTTGAAACTTTTCAAGCTTCTGCATGCAATGCTGCTTTTGCTAAATGCAAGCACCAAAATGTAACCATTCTTATTAAATGAACAGAAAACATAAAATATTGTCTTTTGCAAAGTCACATGAGCAGGACTATCCTAGGTCACACCAGCAGCTGGAATAGCCCACTGCCGTTTCCAGGAAAGAGAATTAACCTATTGGCAATAGGAGATGCTGTTTTAAAAGAGTGTATGAGCCTTGACAGCATAGGAGCTACAATCCAATCCCATCCTCTGATCCCATAAACAAAGTCTGATTTCTTCACTATGTAGTACACCACCAAATAAAGGTTCACGATGGAGAGAAGTAACTGCATGAATGAATAACGAAATTATATTTTCAACCACAAGCAATTTTGCCTCAGCATCGTGCAATTCATAGCATTTTTTTAATGCACAGGTAAACTGACTAGACTTTCACAGTGTCCAGACAAATGAAGACAGTAATTTTCTAGTATCAAAAAGGATCTCTTCCAACTTCCAAGTGTATTACATGAAATGTACATACATATAAACATATATATATATATTTATAGCAACACTTAGGCTTTAATCTCAGCATGCTGCATATAACTCCCTATGATAATTTTCCAAGAGGATAAAGATTAGCATATTCTCACAAGATTTACCATATTTTTAAAGTTATTATATTATGTAAAAAATTCAACAAGTTCTTCATACTAAAACCTCCTCAAGCAAACACTTTGCAAAACCCAGCACTAATCCTTCAAAATTTGGTGTCAAGTTAGAGCTAGGAATACACAAATGTCAATGACAAACAAGCTATTTTTAACAAGTCAGTGCCTCACACAGTGCCTTCTGCTGCTATGGCAACTTGAAATCTACATTATGCGATTTCATGTTACTTCTTTCAAGATTATTCTGAGCAAAAAATCTGAAAGTCTGTGAATGCTTTCCATCTTGTCGCTCTTGCATAAAATAATCTATATCATTAGCTGTGTCTCTAAAAACAGAAAAAATTGCTAAGATAAGTCATCTGAAGACCATCATAAACCAGAGTTTTTTTAATGAATGCAGGATATAAAGGCAGATAAGCAGTACTCCCACAGCAGAGTATAAAATATTAATGTCCCATTAGACTTTGTGAAATGTCAAAGGCAAATGAAGAATTTTGGCCTTGGCTCCTTTTCCCTACTTGAAATCCCGTATCAATCTACTTATGTGAGTGCATTAGCAGCCATAGCATACACAGGAGAAACAGTTAAAGTAACAGTTAGAAATTACAAAATGTGCAGATATGGTCTAACACCCACTGGCTTTCCTCCTAAAACCACTTTTGAGTACAAACACAGTAACAGAGCTTAAAAGCATTCAAAGCAGATTTACTGCCCAATTCAAGGCAAAGATGAGCTCCCATAGAACTTCCCCCTTGGTCAAATGAAAGCAAGCTACAGAGTGTTTCCCCAAAGCTTTTTGTTTCCTCCCTCCCAACTAAAGTCACAAAACTGGTAATGTATAGAGGTAACTGTGATCATCAGCAAAGGCTCAACAGTCTTCTTAGTCCAGTCTGAGACCCCTTTCAGGAGATTCAAATAAATAAACCCGTAAGAGATTGAGATTATTCAATTTCTTTGGGCTACACTTTGAAGATTGATACTAAAACTTTGAAGACTCTGAAAGTATAGCCTCATGTTACTGGGATCCTTAGGGAATAAATCAGGTGACAACATTCATGTGAAAATTGTTGTGAATTTCAGAAAAGGAAGAAAATACAGCTGAAGAATTCTAAAGCCCTGCAACCTCAAAACAATTATCATGACTACATAACTCTGTTATCTTTGCAATTGACAACAGCTCTGTCAGCATTCAACACCCAAACTGGGTTTCTAACCATCTTACTCAACATTCATCACTTTGTTCTACCACTAAACACACATCCTGGTTTGGCTGCTAATTCCATCTACACCTTACACCATCTTGCACCTTACAGCTCTCATAAGCATTAGGGGCAAGCTCCTCCACTGATGCCTCAACCTTTATTTCCATACCACGTCTGCAAGCCTGTGCCAAGAGGTGGAAAGAAGCAGAAAACTCCTTACACAGAGAGACCTTCAGTATAGAAAAGGTTTTAAGGAGAAACAACCAAGTAAAATAAAATTGTGACATACCAGTTTTAACTGCAATTTTCTGCACCGTTTCTTAATTTTCATATATATATATAAATGTAAAAAAATTATTTATTTTACAAGCAATAGAGCACACACAAAGTCAAATGAGGTAGCAATACAGGAAGTTACAAGACCAGACTACATTAATATGTTACAACAGCTTTCTGGAAATTTTGTAACTTAAATAAGAAAAGGAAAAATAAAACTTACAACTTCTGAATTTCAGGCCATAAGGTATTCTGCAGCAAGTGATCCTCTGGTGGAGGTTCTAAAAAAGATTTGTACAGCATATTCAAATTTGATTTTTTCAAATCAGCTAAATAATGCTTCAAGTTTATAGCGAATGAATCTCATTCTCTATTTCATACAACGGAAATTATTCTCATACCTGTAAGGATCAAGGGTTGAAAATAAATCTCTGGATACTGATTCGAAATGGTATTAAATGATTCTTCATCCTCATCCGGCTGAACAGCCATATCTCCTATCCAAAGTAAGGACTTCATTAGCTAAAGAACATACTTAAAAGGAGTAAAAATAGGAAGACTTACTATACAAGTAAAAAACAGGTATTTTTTTTACAAGTAGTTGAAACTAGGTTTCTCTGCCTGCAGAGTTATAATATAAATACTAGAAGCTTGTTATTCCAATGCATATGAGAATGAGAAGATTTAAAAAAAATAATAATCTAACCTTCATTTTGAAACTGACTTTTCCCCATCAGCACAATCTTTTAGAGATTCCTAAAAAGAATTTGACTGAGCGAAGCAGTCACCAGAGTTCAACTCGTGTTTCCCCAATGCTTCTTTGAACCTTTCCTTCTGCATTTGAAAAAGTTTAAGACAAAAATCTCTAATACAAGGGATGAGTCCCTAAATCTGATGTAGATGACTAAATGAAAAGCTATACTTGAGCAAGTTTATCTACAATTTGCAAACTTCAGCAAAACTGCTGAGGGCTCAATCCTTAGCTTTAGGCAAAATTACAGGAGGGAACCGAAACTAGTTAATTATAAGTTAAAATTCAACTCTTTCCTTCACTGTAAAGTTATTAAGAAAAAGGTGCAGAGACGGGGAACAGTTTTCTCTCAGACAGAATCTACCTTTTTGCCACTGTACACCTCAAGCACAGCAGTTTCAAAAAGGAGGTACACAAAAAGCAAAGCAAAGACTATCTTCTCATTCATCCTGTCTTCTCTTTCCTTGAAAATTAAATGAGCAATATTTATCTGAGACCACCATCTGATCACTGCTCACCATGAAGATTACAGGAGAAGACGTCTATGGTGTTTTACTCTAAGCCATCAGTGCTGACAGCATTGTGTGAGCAGTGGTGGACAGTGCAGGCAAGTTCTATCCCTGGTGCTGCTTCTGTGAGGGCCACATGAAATCAATGGAATTAGTTATTCTGTGTGTGGCAATAATCTACAAGAAAGAAGTTTTGTTCCCTCTCTCATTGGAAGAACTCACGAGAAAGCAGGGGGAAAAAAACTTTGCCAAAATACATTTTACGAGTTATCTGAAGTATAACAAAGTTGGTTTTTCTCTCACAAATAATTTAGGAATATCTGTCTTACTGCCATTGAAGACCCTAGAGACAAAGCTTATTAAAATGCTTCCTTTTTCAGATCACACCTTCTGATAAAGCTTTAAGCAGAGAAAAAACAGGTCTGACCTAATTTGTACATTCCACTGTAGTGCATTTTTACCAGAGACTTTATGAAAAAATCAGACTTCTAGTGTTATTCCCAGTCTCAGGAGAATACTTTTATCATTCTAGGGAGATGTTTGTCCCTCCTTCCTTGTTCCCCTACAATGTATTCTCCCCTGCCTCTCCAAGACATTAGTTACTGTTGGCTAACTAATTCTTCTTTACTTGTGCCTTTTCTTTTATTTTTAAGCACCACATTTAGGTGCTAGCAAAGAAAGAAACACCTTGCATAATTTTATTTCTAGATTCTGAACTTTCAGACAAGCCTGCGCTTACAGACCTAATATGTACACTAAAACAATCCCTTAAATAAAGTTTCCACATATAACACCACAACCATTATTTCTCACTCACAATACCTTCAAAAACAGCTTTATTGGATAATCCCAAAGCTGGCACAGTTGCACCTTCTGGAAGATCAGATGACTGCTGAATTAAAGAAAAAAGAAAGGTTACACACAGATTGTCACGTAGACTTGGCTTTCAAAGGCCACAACTCAAGGAAGCCCCGAGAGTTTCTAGAGTTACCTTCCTAGAGAAGGGGGCACTTTGAAAAACTCTTGGACAAAACAAAGACCAATAATCCCAGGAAGAAGAAAAAAAAACCCACCTAAAAAAAGCTTTTCTAGGGCCCCAGCTCAAGGATTTTCTTCAACCCTAATTGCAGGTTTTCTTCCACAATTATATTTATTCTAGCACATACATGACAATTAATCTATTAACTGAGAGCACTGCAGTTTTTAACACAATAGAACTGGGAAATCGTTGTTCTGAAGTGAAATAATAAAGCAGCATTTTGGAAAAGAGAACAGAGGGTGACTGCCTGCGACCACAACTTGAAGCACAACTCAGCAAATAGCATAGAGATGTGGCTGTTTAAAGCAGCACAAGGGAAAGACAAATCATCAGACAGAAAATACTTCCATAATGGTATAGGGAAAAGAGTAAAAATTTAGAAAGGATAAGCGAACTTGGGGACCTTTCTGTAGAGATAAGATTTAATAGCTGTAAACCCACTTCCTTATCGTATCTGAAAAGTTCAAATAAACACAGTTTTACAGAATTAAATCAATAATTTAGGTGACAGCTTAAAATGTATTTAAATGTTCATAATTAGATGAGAAAATTTATCAGACACAGACAAGTATAAGGCCTCTAGAACAAAAATATTTTTGATTACATCCTCATTACAACTCGAAGTTGTAATACAATAACATGTATGAACTGAATATAATCCTATTCAACCATTTTTGAATATAAAGCTGGTTTTTTTGGTTTTAGGTACTATTTTGGGGAAGGCATTTGAGCCAAAATAAGAAAAAGCTTCCCCACTTTAATGATAAAAAGCTTTCACAGAAAACAATTTCAAGAAAGCTATTTAAAAGCAGCTGTATAATTAGAGCTCATAAAGCCTTCCTCTTTAACCAAAGCCCATGTGAAACACTTTGTGATATGAATCAAAAAACAGCACTCAGAGGAAGAGCCAATAAGTCTTTATAAAGTAAAATAATGACATCTGCCAGCCTTATAAAAGCACAATGTTATTTGTACAATGGTCATTAGTGCAAATGCTTACAAAGTCTTGTGGAATTAAAGCACTAAACAGCTACTTATGTAACTTCTTGCTATCGAAAATGATTCTATTTCTATCCCAGATATTTCAATTGTTAAATTAAATGGAAAGGCTAATCCATCTCTGAAAAACTGCACTGAAAACCCTTCTTTTGAGTGAGATATCCAAAGAGCATGCAAGGCACTGTACAGAGGCAACTGTCTTGAATGAGGTCTGCTCTACAAAATGCAGATAAAATCCAAATTAGATCTTAATGCAAATAGGGAGCAAACAAAGAACAGCAACACAGGACAGCAGACATACCCACAACTAAGAACTGGAATGTAAGGCCTCAAGAAAATTTCCAATGGCAAGAAGAAATAAAGCCTGAGCAAGTACATATTTATAAATATTTGTATGTACGAACTAAAAACAGTGCTGAAAGCTTTATCCTATTTCCAAGCATACAATTACAAGCAAAAAATAGTAATACCAACACATAACCATACAACAATGATTAGGTCTAGACAAGACTACTACACCCTTAAATTAAGAAGAAACACATTACCAGGCTTTATTGTTTGTTTAATCCCCAAGTGTGTACAGCGGTCTACTTTGGTTTGAGTTACTTAAAATTTACCCACACTCTTTTCAATCTTCTGACACAAGGTCTTGTTTGGTTTCAAATAGAACCTGTTTCATATGACAACACCATAAAAATACATATGAAACAACACACATGGAATCAAGCAGAAGGGAAAGGAAAAACAAGGTTAAGGTTTCAGTACAACTAAAAGAATTTTTACAGAGTTTAGTGCAATCTGATATTTTCTGAAGCATTAACTTTATTTACTTCTAAGAGGGTTCTCTTCAT
Source organism: Machaerirhynchus nigripectus (assembly GCA_013397975.1). Lineage (NCBI taxonomy): Eukaryota > Metazoa > Chordata > Aves > Passeriformes > Dicruridae > Machaerirhynchus > Machaerirhynchus nigripectus. The sequence goes on along the minus strand of VZRQ01011066.1, from coordinate 630,598 downwards.
TTAGCACTGCTTTAGCACACTTACATGGGAGCACAGCTTCTCCATTGGAATACCGGTGATGTTACTGAAATTTTCTATAAAATTCTTGGGAGCACGAAAAACTCGAAGCACTTTTTCATCTGCTCCTGACACAAACTCAAACCGGCCGATCATTGCCAGACAGCGCAGGTCGTATCCGTGTACTTGAGGCCTGGCAATTTCATGCCAGGTTACCTAAAAATGAACAGACACACAGCAAAACCACAATTCTTCAAAAGAGAAAAAGCACAATTTAAAGTTCAAAAAAAGCACCACTATTTACTTGCTGAATTTATTAACAGAAAGCAAAGTTAAGAGCAACCTTTTACTGATGTGCATAGAACTGGTGCTCTCATACATCAGTTGAACCCTGTTTTTCCCCCAAACCATTCCTGCAATTAGTAAACTGTGTCCCAGCACAGATATGTTTAAGGCACTTACTGTGACTTCTTTATGCCAGACAGTCAGGAATAGAACATAATTTGCCTAAGCAAAAAGAGGATTATCCTACTACTTTCAAAACTGTAGGTCTGAAAGACCTAAGAAAGGTAATGATAATTATCTTGCTTCCTTCTTCTGTCTTTCACAAAGAACAGCAGCACTGCTGTCAGCAGGCTACAGGTTCCTACTTCCCTCTTTTCTTTAAATACTTGATTTAAATGAGGCCATTTAATAGAAGCTTTGCAAAAAACTGACAAAACCATAAAAGATTCTTGCAAAAAAAATCTTTGAAAATCTGGATAATTGTAGAAGTGTTTTCTTTTTTCCTGCTTTCCTGAAATATTCTAACCACTCTTTAAGTGTTAATACAAGAAAACAAGAATTAACAGTTAACCAAAACAGAGACAAGCTAGTTTTATAGTCATACTAAACAAAGAATATTAGCAAAAAAGGTACTAAATTATTTTAATTGCTTTTCTAAAAATCTGACTCATTGTACACGAGAAAAATTACTCTTATAAAAACCCCCTTTGTTTTCTAGCAAATTCACTTTCATGAAGAGATTTTTCCTAAGTGTCATTCACCTAGATGATACTTCAGTGGGAAAAATCCAGTGTGGACTTTTGAGTTAAGAGCTAGCAATCAATTAAAATAACTTAGACTACTTCAGAATTACAATTCCTACCACTTCAGTATTTCAATGCCTGTAGCCCAGATGAAATTTACACTGTACTAGATATCATATGAATATAAGCAAAGGCATTATATTGACTGAAAACTGCACATATCACCCTAAAAATGCAATTGAGTTTTGAATGTTGAAGTTTCCAATAGGACCTGAATGGGAATTTGAGACATCCTACAAAACCTCATGATTTCACAAGGGCTTGATTATCTTCAATGAGGAAAAAAGCATTCATTCTTAAAAAAAAAGATAAAATCAAACAGTGCAACAAACCCTTCTTACCCTTGACTATGTCTTTGCATACGTTGGAACATTACACATAGCAGGAATGAAAAAAACCCAAAAAAACTCAAACCCCAAACAGACAAAGGGCAGTTTAAGTCATGCAATAAGCTTCTTCCAGAAAAATCAGGAAGGAAATTTGCATGACAAATTGAAGCTGACGGTTATCCCCCTTTTCTGATATTCTGATTTCAGAACTGAGACTTTAAGAAAGAATATTTATTTGCATTTAACACTTAAGTTTCCTTTTTATAGGGAAAAACACTAATATTGAGCTGTAATACTAACTTTCCACAGATATCTGAACCATCCACTGTATCTTGTTAAGACAAACATCAGATGTCTCCTGTTGTAATTTTTCAGATGCTAAACTCAGTGTAATAAGGAAAGTAAGGCATTTTGAAAGCCTATGCTATCCAGTTCATGAGCAGCAGAAGTAAAACCTTTCCAGGGTTCAGAAGTCCTGAACAAACCTCCTTCAAATGACCCATTTCTATCCCAACCCTCCACTTCACCCATCCAAAAAGGATACTACGACTTTCTCCCACACCTCATGCAGCAACAAATATTGAAACTACTTAGACTTACACCTGGTCAAATTAGCCAGGTGGCTGCTCTGTGTCAGAACAAGAAGGTGAAGTACAAGAATTCAGTTTATGCCAAAGTTAGATATGAAGACTGCAATCACTCTGCTAAATCGATTCAAAAGTTTCAGGGAGAGCTGTGCAGCTCATCCAAATCATCCAAAGATCAGTTCTTTCAGAAAATAGGATTGAAATTTAGCAAGCAGCATACATAATAAAGAGTGGTACTTCAGTAGGTCACAGAGAAAGTGATATTGACAACTCTTTGAATGCTGCCAACTTACATCACGTGCTAGTCCTGATTTGTTTTGATATATTTAATGTACCCTCCAGAGTGGAGATTAGAGTAAAAAGCAGGGATGGAAACTGGAAATGTCCTTCCTACAACACAAGGCAAAGCATAGCTCTTGAACTGGGATTGCCACAACTGTTGTGTGGCCCGGAAGAAGGAAATCAAAGAAATCATGCCAAATTCACTGTCTCAAAAACATCAGACTTCCTGTCTGATTGACATTACAGAAGCTTTGATGAGACAGCTATAACAGCCTCCCCCAGTCAATGGCACAGGGCCTTCTATGACTACAGTCAGTCTAGTTTCTCCCAGTTTCCTGAATGGAACATTGGTACTGCTCTGCCAGAAACGGTTGTATTTGTAGAGGAGGAAAATGCATGAAAAACAAGGAACAGGAACTTCTGCCTTCCTAAACTGACTTTTCCCCACCCCAGTGCAGGAGGAGTGAGCGAGCAGCTGTGTGCTCCTTAGTTGCTGGCTGGGGGTTAAAACAGGACAGGTACCAGCTGTACTCGGGTAGTTCAGATAATTGTTCTAGTAAAACAGAGTCATAAACTAATTATTGTAAAAAAATAGAATGAGAACTTTGTTTAGATTAAGTTCGTGTAAAAAAGCACAACCAAAGTTGAGTTCCTTTATGATTACCCGCAGCAGTGTTTAGCCAACTGTTAAACAAGGGCAATAGGTGGTTATTAGTACCAGTCACGTATTCCTCCTTCTGACTTACTGCAGAGCGTGTTTCCCAAGACTCTGGGAGAACACTAACTGAAGGTAATGTAAGGTGGACTCAAGACTGAACTGCAATCATACTGTGTGATTGCAAAAACTCTGCCACTAATATTTTTAAAGCAAAAACAGCACACACTGAATGACCAAACCAAGCAGTTTTAAACAAATCATCGCTTGGGGAACTTTGCGTTATATTCAGGTGACTCATTCCAAACTCAGGACAGACCAAGTTCCCTAACCACACTCACAAAATCCTTGAAAAGCGTACCTCTGTCTCTTCCTTCCTTTTCCATGGAGCAAAGAGCCTTGTAGTTTGATCGGAGCCCACACTGATGATAAACTCTCCTTCTGGATCCCACTTTACATCCTCTACACTGTTAAAATGTCCTGAAATCACAACTTCTGGAGTCCATTCTTTCTATTAAAAGAGTTCCACGAAGAAGTAAGGAGTTTTTCATTTGACTGATTGGTACATTATAAGCAAAATAAAAGTATTAATGTACTTCTTAAGAAAGTAAGCAGACATTTGTAAACAGCAAATTATTAAAACTCAAGAGAGGCTGAAGAGACACAAATACTGATTTATTGCTCCCATTTAAAAGGAATTTGTGTTATTTGTTCAGTTGTGAACAAAGCACAACCACAAAGGAGTTCAGTCTATTCAACTGACTTCGTGATTGCCACAGGTAAGAAACAGCATTTAAAGCCTGGAAGATTTCAACCTCCCTTCTGTGCAGGAGTCTGCAGAGTATTATATTAAGAAAAGGACTATTTCAATCAATAATTTTAAATTATACTGTTACACTTTCCTATGAATAACAGAAATTTACCTCAAATGACTTAAAAGTACAATTCTTTTAAGTAATACTACTAATAAAAAAAACCAACATACCTTATTAACTGTAGCCTGTTTCCAAAGGTGTAGTGCTCCATGAAAAGCATGAGCAATGATCATCGAACCATCTGGACTAAACTGGCAGTCAAAAAATCCAAGAGTATTGCCACCCACTTCACCCACCCGTACCTAAATTAATGAACAGAAGGGAAATATCCATGAAAATGGTCTTCCATTCCTACAAAATCATTCTTATTTCATGAGATGAAAAGCTAGCTATAGACAAGAGTTCACATTACAAACACAAACACATTCAAAGAATATTTTATTTGCAAAGTTAAGCACTAAAATATCATGGGAATTAAAGCTGCATGTCATTTCCATGGAGCCTCCCTTCACAGACATCTCAAGATAGGATCCCCCAAGGGAAAGAAAACATCACATTAGATGAGATGCAAACCCAAATGTTCTGTGTTTTAGTCCAGCTTGTTGGATGCAACAGTTCCTCATCATCTCTTGCCTGGCTACTGCTCTGTTGCGCAATATGGAAAAATGATCCAAAGAAACAGTAGTTTCCAAGTCCATTTTTTTCCTACCTAATTTCCAAGATTCCCTAGCATATTTTTACTTCCCTGTTTCCCCATGAACACCTGCAATTTGATCCACACTCCTTCTGTGGCATATTCTGGCCCCTGTTTTGTGCTTTCCTTATGACTTCACATGTATCTACACAGGCATACACACAGGCCTTATAGTTGCTCTAGTGCCCTTCCACTTTCTAAATTTTATTAAAAGATTAATAAAGTTACATCTTCAAGTTTTATTCAAGACATAAGACCACAATTTCTTTCAAGCTTTCAACTCCCCCTTTCTTATATAGCCCCTTTTAGGATCAAAATGAAATGAACCAATGCCCCATTATAAACGGCATTGCACTAGTAGTTTCTTTTTATTAGCATTCATTCAAAAAAAAAATATCACTCATATTGAAGTGACTTTGATATGCCATGCTAGAGGCAGAATTCTAGTCTCACCTCTGAGCAGGGGAATGAATTTCTGAAGACATTTTGTTCATCATATCATGATGAAAGAGAGAAATTGGGATGTTCCCCTTGTGCCCTTCCTCCCTGCAGGATTCCAGCTTAGATTTCCCTCTCTCGATGCAAAGTGGATTGTTGCAGTTAAAATGTCTGATCTGAACTTCAAACTGTACATTTGTGGTCAAACCAATGCAAAGACAATGTAAAATCAAAGAATCACAACTTGCAACAAGCTTTACTGCACAACCCATTTTTAGACGCTTGTGAATTTAGCCACAACTACACATTACACAGGGGGCCATCAAATGGCATCTCTATAAGATTGCCCTTTTATGAACTAATTTCTACTTTAAGCACAAAGGCACCAGAACTTTTCAATGAAACAGAGGAAAAATTAATTCTGTAATTCTCTCTTTTTCATCCAAGAGAGGATTGGAACTTTCTTTGTGACAGGAAAGATCACAAACAATGGCTAGCATAACTCAACACAAACAACTTCGACTGAACTGCTGCAATTTGGAAAAGCAGGTCAGCTGAAAACAAAGGCATCAATCAAAGCATTACAGAAATCTGGTTGTACTACTTGTTTATTTAGGATGATCCACATCAGAACAGCTTTCAGAATACTACATGAGTGACATAAGTATTCAGCTCAAATGGAGAAAAACCTAATGACACAGCCCATGATCAAGTTACTGTGAGTAAAACCAGGCTTACGAATTGCGTGTCAGCTGCTCTGCAGTAACTGCTTAGGTCACATTCCCACAAGGATTAACTGCAAACAGTTCAAGAGGGTTTTTGCTCCTCTTACGAGGAGTACATAGCATGTGTTACTATGCAGCACCTGTCTTGTACATTATGAATGACTCTTGAGCACAAATACCCTTATAAACTCCTCAGTATAGTAATAAGAAAACAAACAAGCAATAAAAATCATATTGCATCACTGTTTTTTAAATACAGTTTTACTTACAACAGAGCATCCGAATGAGTACTTTTGCAAGAAAACACTTTTGCCTTTCTCTGCCAGAAGTTTATAGAGTTTTTGCTCCCTACAGTACACACATGATGCTGGAAACACAACTTGAATACAATACATACTGTGAGAGAGACTGACACTTGCCTGTTCTAGCCAGACTCCAGATTCCTTATCAGGTTCCCAGATGATCACAGTTTTGTCCATGGATGCAGACAATATCCTCATTGGTTGTTGCATGCTGCCATCTACAGTACAAGGAAAATTATTACCCTACAACCTAGGAGAATACTTTCTAAAGAAATTAGGTAATACTGAAATACAAATGCATTAAGAAAATTGTTCGGCATCAGAGACATGCAATGCAGTTCTTACATGCCAAATTTACAGGCTCTACATTCTTGCCAGGCATTCTTTAGGAGGTATTGTATTCTCAGCCATAATCATCCAAAGAAAAAGTAAAACATGTACATGAGAACAACCATATTCCACAGTTTTCTCACTCCAAACTTATCTTGAATTAAATATAATTTGGAGGAAAAGCTAGAGCTTCACAAAGAGAATGCACAGCAGTTCTCAGTTCCATTCCTTAACTAAGTTTTTACTAAGAGATTTAAGTTTAAAATAAAATAATCACCCAGTATTCACTCTTTGGGTTTTTTTCCCAAATTGTTAGGTTTCCTACTGACTTCAGCAGACTCTAGCATCCTGTAATACATACAGTAACTCAGGAATGCTCCCCAGAATGCAGTGAAACACTCCAAAAAAGCCCAACACAGAATGGGAAGAGGGAGCTGGTTCATCACCCAGTTGTGAAACCTGCAGGAAAACAACTGAGGAATTTTTCTTGATAATAGAGATATTGGCAGGCATCCCATGAGGTGATACGTTAGCAAGAGACCTCCCACCTTACCTTCTGCATTGAGAATATGTCTCTCAGTATTTGGTAGATATAGATCAGTTTGCCTCTAGTGAAAATCTGTTTTGGGGAACCCAACATTGGGCAGGCCACAGAACACAAGCAGCTTCACATATGCAGAAGCGCCTGGAAAACTTTCATGGTCTAACAGGACAGTTTTCAGATCACAGTGCAAGGCTGCCAGGCCTATATTGTGCCTAAACCTTGCTCTAAAAGGCTAAATCTTTTAGTCTAATCTAGAAAAAAAGAAAAGTTTAAGGACCAGATAACTAAACCAGTATTTTTAAAGCAAGTCCTGTGTCTTTCACTACATGTATTTTGACATTCTAATGGCACTCCGCTGTTCAAGTGTTGTATATACAGCAGCAAAGCTGCCCTTTGTACTGCTGAGGTCACCTGCCACCAGTAACTCTAAAATACACCAGAACAAAAGACACCTTTGCCAGTACAAATATTCAAGGGTGTTCTGACTGTGCAACGTCAAATGAAGAATCTCCTTCCCTTATATGCCAGGCTGACACATAACACCAAATCAGTACTGCAAACAAGGCTGTCAGAATTTAAGGATTTCAAAAGAAAGATAAATACTAGAGCAAAATGCAAAATTAAACTATAAATAGCACTGTTTCAATGGGAGTCTGCATGAATGCCTTAAAGTTACATGCTAGAGAAAACTGATACTCCAGGAATCTACACCATTAAAAAGAAAGGAGTGCTCTTGAGGTAATGCTTACCTTCTGAAGAACAGACATTTCAAAGGTATGTATCAAGGTAACCTATTAGAGCTATTAATTCATACTGATTAATTAAACTAATTTGTACACCATAAGCCACAAATCAATTACGATAAAGTCATTACACCTCAGCTATTTAATTTCATTCCTTAAAGAAAACATGAGTACAAGGCAACATCTGTTAACTCATAAAACATTATTTGCAGAATTTGAAGACTGTCATTGTCTACAGGAACAAGTGAACATGCAAACACAGTACAAAGACACGTGACTATACTCTATGTATATGACACTTAACATTGCTGATAGGTGTTTGATATCTTTTTACCTTTGGAAAATGAAGGTTGCCAGTGAACTGCATACACCCAGTTTTCATGACCAGCCAACACAGACTCCAAAGAAACTGCATATGATGTGTCAGCATCTACCACAAATCAGAGAAAAGCACATTTCATTCTAAAACCCAAAAAAGACCAGGTCATTTCTGCTATCATTAGTAAAAATAATCAACTGCTTTCAACATCTACCAATATCTCAAAAGCTTACTGACATTGAACAGCTCCTTGAAAATCCTACTTTGCCACAAGCCCTGAGCACCAGATTGAAGGTCACAGGTCAGTGTATTGCCTCAGAGAGGTCTCTCAGAATTCCTGGAGAACTCTCAAGCAGCATTGAAGTAAATGCTCTGAATTGGCACTACACATACTCTTACGCATATTTGCATCTCCAAATGACTGAAAACACATTAAGCATAAAGATACATCAAACAATGAATCAGGATTTGCAGGAAGTATCATGAGCACTTCTTACACATAACATCATACACACTTCATTATATTACCTTAGTTTATTATCTTACCTTATTACCAAATAACTTACCCTACAGAATCAGCAAGGCAAGCATCTGACATTACCGTGCTTAAACGGCTTTTTAAATGACCATAAAGTAAGCCTGCACATACTTATCTGTTCTTTTCAGTATGTTTCTAATCTTTAAATAATAGCAGCACCTCTTAATTCATTGTATTTGAAAGAAAATGAAAGGTAAGCTATTAAACTGGAGAACTACACAACAGCTTCCCTCCCACAAGTAAGTGTCCCACATATTGCATTTGGAACATCCATAACAATAACAACACGTTGATATTAAGCTCTCTCACTGCTTTACCATTTCTTGTAATACATCATTAACTTTCCATAGCCATGCCTTTAAAACAGTAATTCTGCTTTTTCTAACAGCTAAAAATAATACAGTCAACAAGAAACAAACCAAACTAGGTGGTAATCACCTTGTTAGCTTCCCTGAAACCATGAAGAGATACCCAAGTGAAAAGCTGTGCCAGAGAATTCTGCAGCTGTTACCTACCTTTAACAGTAAAAACATTTTCTTTCAGTTTTATGGAATCATCTTCTGTTTCTGGAAGTTGCTTTGATTTTGTACATACTTTCCAAATTCTTATCAAACAGTCCTGAGCACAGCTTGCTAAGAAAAGGTCTTCACCTATTTGTTTTCAAAAAAAGAAGGAAAAAAAAAAAAGCCACATTTTCATTGCAACCACTGCCATGACTAACTTATCCCCTTTCCTTACATGCACCTAAAGCATTATTCCAATTTTTCATATTGTACACAGTATAAAAATATCCACTGTTTTATTTCAACATCAACTCACTTTCCCATTCAAATTCTCTATTATTTTATAATGCACTATGAACACGTCCCTCCTTTTAGGATATGGAAGACATGGTAAACACTGTGTATGTTGTACGTATACTTCCCTACTATTTATGGCCTTTGCTTTTGGAATTCTATCAGTCTCAATACTTGTCAAAAACTCCTTTCCTCCTTTTCTTTCTCCAGGCTTGCAGCATCCTCTAATTCCATTTCTTTTTGTGCCATTGCAATAACTATTTGATTAGCTAATGTCTGAAAAAGTTCTCCTCCTAATTTCCCAATTAAAAAAACACGCGGGGGGAGGAGGAGGGGAGCAGGAAAAGATAAACTTATTATTTCCCCCTACTCTCCCTACTTTGAAAAAGCAGCCAACTCTCCCTCACTCAGATACAGGCATTTGTATATTGAAAAGGACAAGTTGCTAAACCCCCAATTTGTTTGCATTTGAGTCAGGTAAACATACCTGAGGCAAGCAAGAAAAATAGGTTTTAAAAGGATACAAAGTTTAATCTTGATTTTTAATATTAATACCACCATCTCAGGAAAACAAACATCACAATCACAAGAGCTTAGGTACTACAGTGCCTCAAGGTCATCTGTTGGAGGGATGAAACACCAGTATTGTCATTAAACCAGAATTCCATTTTTTTTATCTTTCATACTGACCACAGACTGCCCACTCAACGCCTCTTATCCAATCTTCATGGCCAGGCAGTATTAAAGTTTTCTGAAACTGAATAAAAACTCCTATTACACCACAGAAATGCACCTAATTACCATGCACGTATCAGCAATAAGCCTTATTTTTTCAAGTCTTTTATATTTACAGCTTCTATTATTAGAAACGGGAAAAAAAAATAAGCTGCTACTAAGGATTGTAATTTACACATAGATTCTAGATAAGCATTTTTGGTTTTGTCACCACTGGATAAGCAAATGTAACATTATGGCATTTCCCATATATATGCAGGAAAGGATGTGAATTTAAGATGCACACCTTCAAGAGGCTACAGTCTCTCTATGATACAGTTGAAATTTTTTGAAGTTTATCAGGGTTACTGTGCTACACAAAGAATAACATAATGCAGGTGTGATGTGACAAGTAATTTCTCCTATTTGTGTGAAGTGGATGCAACTGCAGACAATGAAGAAAATGAATACAGGCAAAATCAAGTATAAAAAGAAGAGTAAATGCTTTGAAATTATTTCAAGAATAAATCTGTAATAGAATATGATTAATAAGAATCAGTTATGGTGCTGGAAATATTCCCTATATTTCTTAAGTTTATTGACAAAGTTTCTAAGGAAGCTATACATCAAGAACTGCTGATGGAAAACTGCGTGAACACAGGCTCAGGAACACAGGAATGCAAACACAGTCTGAATTCCCTTTTAAGAACTTTCACTAGTAATTCATTTTCATTCATAACATATGTAATATTACTCTTTTATTTCATTGGTAAAATAAAACAAGTAAAATAAAGTACAAGTATTTACTCCTTACTTAGCATTTAAACCATTTCTGCTTTTCTTTGCCCAGAAAAAGCCCTACTTCCACAACATTTTTTTAATCCAAGTTGACTTAAGATGTCTGAAGCAACTGTTACAGTTAAAACACTATTGTAGTTTAGTATGAATAACCATCACATTATTTCTGGCATTATATTCTAGCAAATTCCTTACCTGGGCCTCCTAAGAGCTATGATTAAATGATAGCCTCTGCCATCAGTGCAAGTAAAAAAGCCTTTCTCATTGTGTTTTTGCTCTTTCACAAAATCTGTCTTCAGCTTCAGAAGAGATGGTGAACATCAGTAACTCACTCAAAAGAAAAATCTGTATGAGTATGAAAAAACTCAGAAACTGGTGCCTCTCTCTTTGACCCAACATTTCTGATACTCTCCCAAACCACCTTCCCATCAAACAATGTTACTCTGCTTCTCCTCATCATACAATTGCAGTCACACAATCATAAAATGGTTTTGTTTGGAAAGGACATTAAAGATCATCTAGATCCACCCTCCCCAGCCATGAGCAAGGACAACTTCCATTAGACCAGGTTACTCAAAGCCCCATCCAACCTGGCCTCAAGCTGTTACAGGGATGAGGCATCCACAACTTCTCTGGTCAAGCTGTTCCAGTGCCTCACCACTCTCACAGGGAAGAATTTTTTCCTAATATCTACTCTAAACCTACCCTCTTTCCGTTTGAAGCCATTGCCCCTTCTCCTGTAACTACATGCTCTTGTAAAATGTCCCTAAAATTACAGAACAATCTATACATGAGATACGTGGCCAGAAGGGCTGATTAGATACTTCCAAATCAGAATGTTTAGGTCTTAAGATTGTGTTCTCAGCTACACCTAAGCCTCATTTGGCTGGTCCTTTTGGCACTCACTAGCACTTCCAGATGGGGCATTCCAGACAGATGTTTATGTTGAACACCTACCAGGTTATGTATAAAGGCAGAAAGGAACAGTCCAGGAAGTGAGATGGAACAACAACCTGAAGATTTTTCTGAAGACTACATGCTTCTGGCAATACATAAAAATAATCTTTAGCAATTGATATTTCAGATAATAGTTAAAACACATTTTTATTTATTCATTGATATGATCTTTGACAAAATGCTCTGTATTTTGTAGTCATCAAAGTTAGTTGGCAAGTTTATTTCTAACTGAAAGATTGGTTCAGGCTGAACTGTTGCTAACATCCTTCTCTTTTAAGGTTCATCTTATGCTAAACAGTGTGTAGATCTCCTGAAACTTGACACTAATATTAATCTAAACACACATCTAATTTTCCTTTTTCTAATTTCAAGGTGTTGTGGTGTAGGGTTTTTTTAATTACCCTCCTCATCTTACATCAAAGAGATCTATTAAGAAAAGCAGCCATTTGTTTTGTCTTAAAAGAGTAAAACTAATTACTCTGAGATTATTATTACCACCCCAGATTTCAAAGTCAGTTCCCAAACAGGTTTTTAGGCACTACTTAGCTTTAAGTCAAACATGCAGTACTTTTGTGCTACAGAATAAGCACTCTTAACCAGTCAGCTAGAAGTCCATACTAATTTTTATTTTTACATGCTTACACATTGAATAGTCCTATTGAACTATTCACATGATTTAAGGTAGAGGCTTCTGAATTTAATTACCTCATATTCATGAACAGCAGTAATATCAGCACCAGATGCTGTATGAGGCCTCATTGCTGAGGAGAGTTACCCCCAAACCTCTGTAAATGCATCCACTCCCCTAAATGAGAAGCTCATGCTGCTGTCTTTCCCATCCCTATAAAATCATCCTCCACTCTGCACCTATCTGAGCAGTGTCAGTACAGTGGCTGAAATACAGATGTGAACACAAGGGCTATTACCATATACAGAAGGATGATGCCGTGAAGTCCTCCACATTCTTAGTCATATGACTTAGTTTTAGGTGGTCTGTGAGGACCCAGCAATCCTAATGGGTCTCCTCAAACTTGAGATATTCTATGATTCTATGATTCAGTTAAAGTTTAAAAGATATTGTTTCCCATAAAAATAAAAACTGTCACCTGAAACTGAGCAAGGAGTAGTGTTGGTGTTAGGCCTTCTGCTAGGGTTTTTCGTATTGTTTTTGCCCTTGTCTTTGAAGTCTGTGTCTCTTGGTATCCTATATACAGTTTTTTCAGATGTATTAAGTTCTAAAATTGAATCAATATAAAGGTTCATGCAGATGCACATGGTCATTATTTTTGGTGATTCAGTCAAAGTTTTTATTATTGTCTGGGTTATATATATACCAGTATTTTGAGCTGTCATTCTCTTTTTTTACAGATTTTGTTTTTATAGTCTCGGATTTCTTTGTTTCAGTTTCCACTTGGTCCTCACTGGATACATAAGAAATTACAGTACCAACAGTTAAATCTAACAAAACCTCCTGGTCTGACTCCACAGGCTTTCCCATGCCTCTTACCTAATCTCTGAACACTGTTGCTTAGCAGCAATCTGGTCTCTTTTGTTTTAAGCAAAGAATAAAGCTGTTCCATAGATAGCACAACTAATGAAGCTGTGGACATGCCCAGCACACTGCACAACTAATCCCGCCCACACTTCGGGTACATCTCTTTCAGGACCAGGCTAGTAGCTGTTTAGTAAATTTTGCAATAGTGGTCCAAGTCTTCTCATTTTTTCTCCAGCAGACACTAGATGTCATATCCCTCCTCTATGCAGCTATTAATCTCAACAGATTAGAAAGAGCCTGAATTACCTTTGATTCATTCCCCTATTATACTTCTCAACTAGGCCAAACTATTTGGGTGGAACCCAAAACACACACTGCCCCATCTTCTCAGAGAAAGCTCAACGTAGAAATGTTTTGGTTTAAAGCTCTAATTTAATCCACTGGTTTACTTGCTTGCCCTCTACAGGCCACAACCATAGATGTTCTATCTCAAGCAGAAAGACATATTATGGTTTCTGAAAGATTTTTCCCTGGATACTTTTATAAATCAATACACTCCTCCAACAAGTCAGAAAAGAAAAGAGTTCATTTTGTCTCTACTATTTAACACAGTAAGGGATCTGTGGGTAGGGAGTCTCAAAAGATGTAAAGCGTGCCCACTCGGATTTAAAAACCAAGCAGCTTTAATGAAAAAATACATTTCGACTGTAAAATTAATGAGCTTACCAAAAGGTAGCCTGAATTAGCTAAGTAAAGATGCCTCATCCTCCCTCAGAGTCTAACAGTGCCCTTTAAGTTTCATTAGAATGCCCTGTTATGAACATATGTTCTACCTTTGGATTCATACAGCCTTCTTGAGGATGTTAACCAAAGGAAGTGGTTTACAAGAGTCACAATTAACAGAACAGAGCTACAGGCCCTTACCAGTAAGGGAATGACACAAAAGCTACAATTCTAATCATTCTCCTATGCCAAGTTCCAGTAAAAAATGGCAGGGCTATAGTAACACTTCCTTCAAATACCTTTAATACTACTAAGAAGCCATAAAAAAAGATGTCAGTAGATCTGAGAAAATTTGATGAAAGAGAACCTCCCTTTAGCTGCTAGGCAGGAATTCATGTCAGAAGGCTCGCAAGGATGTTTTAATTCTGTTAATAGTTGTAAAGCACTACATGGGCTCTTCTCTTTGAGACCTGCACAGTCCACTTAGCTAAAAGAGATGTTCTGGAAAGTTACAACAGACACCAACAAGAAGTCCCACCTCATTTAAGAGATATTCTGAACACCAATTCTGCCACAACAGCTGGTGAAAATACTTTCTGAAATTGAAGGTGTGAAAAATAACACATGCAAAACAGAATTGCTCACCCCTTGTATAAATAAAGTTTCCTACCTCCAAAAAAGACAGCACGAACTTGCTTATGAAGCTGAAGAGGGAACTTGTCTTTTCAAGTTACCTTTCTTTACACTCCACAGACTGACTGCCTTTAAGAATGGCAGACTATTGTTATACTGAAAAGTTTGGCCAACAATGGGCAAAACAAGTTATGTATCTCTGAACATTTTTTGGCAGTCAAACTGTATATAATTTGTTAATCTGAATCATACAAGAAAACACGTTTCAAACTCCGAATGAGAAAAACTAACTGCACAGTCCCTGAGATAAAAGTCTTTCTTTAGCACATTGAGAATCAGTAGTGGCATTCTGCCATTGCTAATTCCCAGAGAATTCATTAAACTGATTAACTCACAAGCTACAGAGGAAAAAAGAAAACTAAGAATCTAACCAAGCACCCTGCTTTTCCACTGAGTGGTCAAGAAATCATTAAACATAGAAGAAAAGGCTGAAGTACTTATTTTATTGACAACAATAGCAACCAAAAAATCTAAATACTGTACATGGCAGCACAAACTGGCAAAATTATCTATAAAGTAGCTTTTATCTCCCTCAAAAAAAAAGAAGAAAGGATTATCTATTCTTTAATCCCTTAAGGGAGTGTGTCTGAGCAAGTCCAGAAGACTAAGTGGTTCTACACATGCCAGTTTCAAAGGGGGATTCTAAATGGTAGCTTCACTGGTGCATTGGGAGAGCATTTGTGGTTTGAAGGGGGTTATTTAAAGGAGTGAGAAAAAGAAGCAAGTGATATTGAGTTACATTTTGGAAAACAGTCATTCAACACATGCTTTAGAATTTAACAAAACTTCTGAACAGATGCAAGAGAGGACATAATGTTTTTCTACTGCTCCAGAGGAATTTTTATCTGTATGAAAAACTAAAAATTGCCAGCTTCCAAATAACACATGAAAAATGTGTGTGCTTTTAGAAGATCAGATACTCCTAAAATACTCTTTTTTTGATGTTCAAAAGCATTCAAGCATAAAGGGCATATGTAGAAACAAATATAAAATTCTTCAGATAGAAGTCGCAACAGTTTTATTATAAGAATTTATGGAATGAAAGTAACATAATTTCCATATGAACAACTCAGTACCTGGATATTTAATAAAGGACAGTTGCAGCTATTTTGTATCAGTGGGAATAGGAACACAGGCTATCTTCACACAGGGAAAAAAAATCAAGAATAACTAACACTTTCATGCACTGAATTAAACTTCAATATTCTGTATGTGCATTTCATCACTACCTAGAAAAATGCATGAACTGTTTGAAAAGAGGTGGTTGTATGTGATGGCTATGTACAGACAGATAGGACTTAATGAAGAACTTGAAAAAAATCAACAGCACATTTGAAAAGAAGCAGAAGAACTGAGTAATGCTCGGAGCAAGAGACAAAAATTGTAATTACCTGACCATTCTGCTGAATAAACAAACTTATTTTGCAGTCATCACCACCACAAGCCAGTATTGGTACTGGAAAGGAAAAGAAAATCTTCATTTTTTAATAAAATCTAATATTCTAGGATATGAAAAAATACAAATAATGTAAAAATCAATATAGAAATATATAGAAATATATCAATATTAACTGACAGGCAAGTGCAATACCACTTTTTAATGTTTTCTACATTAGTGCCTAATAAATTAGTATCTCAAGAACACAGAACTCGAGTTATTTTGACATGGAAATAATATCTATAAATATTTAAGATGCTAAAAAAGTATTTTGCCTCAAGCTCACATATCTGTAGGAAGTTCAAGTACTAGAGTTTTTAAATAATCATATTTTATTGATATCAACAGGCATTTGCTCTAAATACAGAAGAAGGAAGGAACAAAACAAAATTACTCAGAACTAAGGCAATTCAAGTTTCTAAATCAACTAAGATAGGTTTAGATGGAGTTACCATAATTATTATACAGCAAATAAAAAGACAGACCAAAAATGGAAGACAGATCACCACCATCTGTACCCCAGAATATGAAAGCAATGAAACATTTTTTACACCTACTCAAGTCTTGAGTAGTAGCTGACTTCCACTGGCTGACCTAAAAAGTGCACAAACCCCATAAGTCTATTGAATTAAACCAGACAAAGTTACGACTGAGGTTAAAAAAAGCTAAGTTAGGCAGTGTACTGCTTCCTCTCTCCTACAGAACAGGATGGGGAAAAACAGTTAACGCTTACTCCACTCTTCTCTTTTTAGGTCATAAAGAGGAAATACTAGAAGAGACTGAAACAGTAAAAGAAAATAAATTTAGTATAAAATTATGAAGAACTAAGTTATAAACTAAGGGCTAGACATTTCCATTTCTCAAGTCTGGATAGAAAACAAGACACTAAATTTCACTAAAACCAACTATTTCTTTTACAAAAAAACCCCATGCCATCCCTTTATATAGATAATTTTATCTTTACTATGGATAGCTCAAAAATCAACTTGAATATTCATAATATGTTTATCCTCTATACTAATTTCTTCTTTCTACTCGTACCAGATCTGTGCCTAGTTATTCACTGTTCCTCTTGCACTTCTCTGTCACCTTCCACATTCTTACAGTTTTATCACTTGCTTCTTCTCTCCAACCTCTAAGTCACAATTCACCTTCATCTCCTCCTCTCTTTAATATGGCTGATAAAAACCTGCTTTGGATTGAAGCTGCTTTGAATGAAGACCTGGTCATGAGGTCCACAGAAATCAGGTAATTTTTTTCCATAAAATACAATACAATGGATGTTCTTAAAGACAATATCATCCTTTCCTGAGAAACATATTTTACGGGCCATTACTGTAATTACATATTTACCCAATGGAATGAAACTTTAACTAATAAAAACAAAGAGAGAATTATGATTTAGTTGCTGTAGCAGACAGATGCAAATACTTTCACTCAAAAAGTTCTATCAAGAAATATGTATCTGGCAAAAACAGACTAGTATATAGTTTTTCACATAAATTCTTTACGGTATTAGAATTTGCATCTTACTGAGATAAAAGTCCTGCAGAGGAAATAAGAAAAGTAAGTTGGACAAGCAGAGCATTTCCAAGTTCACTTGCTCTTTTTTTTCACCTGTTGCAATTCAGTTCTGATGAGACAATTATTTACTGTCAGAGGCCAAGCTACATCATGACAGTTATCCAGGTGGTAGGAAGAAGGTAGGTAGGAAGAATCACAGTATATGACAAATAGCTGATCAAGATTTGTAAAACAGTAAATCCTATTGCCAGCAATTTAGAAGCAGAGTTTGAGCAGACACTGCAAGGCAAAAACAAGCAACCAACCCAAACAGCACAAAGCTCTTCTTCAAGGCTAAACAAGCAAACGTACAGAAACTACTTAGCAAAGAGGCTGCCAGAAAAGTGTCTAAGCTGCATTCCAGCGCCAAATGACTGGTCAGGTTTTTATAAGCAGTCTATCAGTTTTCCCTATTTGACTTCTTCACAGAAGTGGCTCAATTTTTTTTTTAATAATTAATTTTCAAGGACAGTCAGTTAAAATCCTAGGCATCATGAACATCTTCTGAAAGTTAAAGCATCCATTGCATATGCATCAATTTTCAGTGCAAGCCTCAAATTTCTTTGCTTGGTGAAATTAGAGTTACTGTAAATGCTTCAGGAAATGTAGTTTATGATTTTCAGAAAAGTAATTCTGTATTTAGTTCCTGACTTAAGAAATGCAGATTGTTCTCAAGAGAAAAGCTTCTTTGAATCTCTGTACAGCTGACAACTTAGCCTTCGTAAAGATTTCTGAGCAACTCCTAAATTTATCATAAATCATTATTTCCCAAAGCTCATTAAAATTCCAAATTGCCATTAGAGTTTAATGTTTCTGACAAATGATCAGCAGTGATATTTTTAATAATATATTTTAAGCCACTTTATTTAGATTTCAGAATTAACATACTCCTCAGCTATATGGACTGCTATGTCAAGTTTAGGGAGAAAACACTGGCTATGCTTTATTAAAAGTCCCTTTACAGATTTCTACAGGAAACACTTCTATACATCTACAGTTCAAAATCTAAACTATTTCCAGGCAATTTTAGCAGCAGAGGTCATTTGTATTGGAACTGGAACAAAAATGCAAATGTCTAGAAAATATTAATTCCATACAAAATTAAATTTTTGTGCAAATTGAAATTATGCAAATTGAAAATAATTTCAGTTCTTTAGAAAAATATTCTTTTTCAGGTTATGAGCACTGTACTGCTTTGGATAACTAATCTGAATTGGGATGGGAGGAGTTCATAATAAAGGATTGTCCTGCTCTCAGTGTAACTTTCAAGCAACACTGGTTTTGGGAACTCTGGAAAACAAAATCCTTGCTATTCCACCACAGAAGAAGCTTCAAGCACTTCATGCAATTTGAGTTTCAGAAACATTTAGTTTAAGAACTAATTTTATCATTTTAATTTATGGTGTTTTCAAAATGTATGGCTACTTCTCTTTTATACAACACAATTTCAACATTAAATGGATGCACTACTCTAGAGTGTTACAGTGAGAATTTCTTACCTGTACAGTATTATAAATGACAATATAATCTATTTTTTTGCAGTATGAATGTTATACTCACTGACACCACAGGCACTTCACTTCCAAAGAATATTCACACTGGAGGTAATGATTTTAATTTACCCTCAAGCCTTTTAAATTCATCTCAACAAGCACATGTTAGTGTATTTACAGGAAAAGGGAGAGAGGTGTAAGTGTTCTTTAGTGGTGCAGATGCTGCTTTTGGTATCAGACATGCTCTGAAAACAGACACTGGCATTTCCAAATGGGACAACACATCTTGATAGAGCCTTCATAGCTTCCAGAATTATCAAAGCCAAAGAATAAAATATGCTTGTAGGCATATAACCAAAACAACACATCAGTGTGGAATGTATGCAGCAAAGAGCTGAAAATTCTAGATACAGTAAGAAAATTTAGCACTTTTTCAGTTGGGAGCCTGGCAGGTCTCCATCCAGGTGAAAGACTCTAATGATACTTAAACACAAACTTAATTCAACACATGTATCTGGCCTGAGGATACATTTGCTTTATTAGAAAAAATTTTAAACGCTTCTACCTAGTTGCAGAAAATAAAAGTGTCTGTGGCAGCCTGCAAAATCTAACATTTCAGTTAATAGAAACCCAGATAAACCATACTGAACAGTCAGGTTGAAGTAGTTCAGCATCTCAATTTTTCACATTTAAGATTGAACAGTGATAAATACTGCTTGGGAACCTAAATTTTTTTAAAGCAGGCCTTCAGACTTTTTCTGAATCTTGCCCTTCAGTTCAAACAACAAGAACAAACATGCAGCAGCACCACAAGGAGCAGGTGGAACTAACAGCATCATCCTATCCCATTCGCTTACAGCACTGTTACCCTGTTTTAAAGCTTTTGGTCTCAAGAGTTCAACCAAACAGCTCCATCTGAGTGCCATTTTGAAGACACTGTAATCAGTCTGGTTTTTTTAATTACTAAGAAGAGTTCAGACAAAATATTTAGATACAAGAATCAGCTCAAGCAGATTTCATAGAAAACAAAAACTGTGGCACACAGGTCTGGAGTCAGTCAAATGAAAATCTATTTGGGGGATTTCTTAGATTTTTTTTCCTGCATTGATATTCAAGATGTGCAGCTTTACTTACCATTGCTGCCAGGCAAGAAGGATAAGCAGACATCCATAACAAATCCATTTCCAAACTGCAGAATTTCAACGCATTTAGCTGGAAAACAGGAACAGACAGTGTTGATCTCATTCGCTGTAACTATTACAGTTACACTGTCATTTCCTACTACATGATGCAGTTAAAATTTCCCATCCTTTTTTATTTTAAGAAGCTGAAAAAGTGTACATTTTTTCAGAAGCCTAAACAAGAATACCATCCCCTGTGTGACCATAAAGATTCATCCAGAGCTAGCTGAGTTAGAAGATAATACTGAGTATTGCATTTATACCGCTTTGCTCTGGTAACACATCAGAAGCAATAAATATAACAAAATATATCCTGTGGCAACAGCATTCACTACACAGGAAGCTGAAACTGATCCCATTTGCTACAACAGGAAGCTAAAACTGATTCCATTTGCTACAACAGCAGCTAGAGAGATGAACAAAAACCTGCAAACATCCCCAAGATCCTGGAAATGGTTAAACTAGTAAGCCATCCCGATCAAAATAAACAAGGGGATAGCAGAAAAAAACCTTTCTACAGCAGAAGAATTAGTCTTTCCATCACTGGAACCCAGAAGAGCAAGACAAAATGGAAAAGATGGGATTTCATGGGGTTCTTTGGGAGCATCAAAAATGCCTTCCGGAACATGGGATTGTAGATTGGCAACTCCCACCTCTCTCATGGAGGCAAGGTAATATGAAATCTTCAAATACACCAGAGAAAGAAGAAAGTAGCTAAGAGATGCAGTCAGTATAACTCAACCAGAAAGCAACACTTGAAATCTTGATTATCTACCCAATTTATTTCTTACGTATTTTAGAATGCTGTTTTCCTGTATTTCCATGCAAGGGCCTAGTTCAACAGAAGAAGGTCAAGATTCCATTATCGCAAACTTCACTGGCCTCAAGCCAATAGCAAAAACCAAGTGACTAGTTAAACCTCAACTTTCTAATGCCAGCATTAATCATTTTGCTATGTAATTTTACTTCACACACACATGTGTCTGCCTCCACATTACAGAGCAAAACAATGGTTCAGATTATCATAATCTGAATACTATTTTTAAGAAAAAGTAAATTCAGGCCACACATCCCTGGTGAAATATAAAGAAAAGTCATTCTGCAGAAGAAACCTGACCCAAGGCTTTCAAAGAGTAATACAATGCTTAGAGATACTGAAGTCTGAAGAGAAATCAATGTAGTTGCACTACAAGGTCTAAGTATTTAATGCTTAATAGATAAGCATTTATCATTCTTATTTAGCCAATATGTTATGCCTAACATTAAAAAAATGTTACCTTCTGAACCATGCCGAGACCAGATTCTCACAGTAGAGTCAGAGGCTGCAGAAGCTATTAGGAGATTTAAATCAGGTTCATCTGACTGGCAGACCGCATCTACAGCAAAAACAGCTTCCGTGTGGCCTTTGAGAGGAATGCTTTTCACAACCTAAACATGTGAGAAAATTTTACAAAGTTTTAAATTCCAGTAACTTACCTGAGAGAATTTTTAAAGCCATTTTATGAAATAAAATAACTTAATACTGAAAATGAGTTGTATACCTGCAATGGCAGAGCGTCTGCCAAGCTATGCTAAACTATAGCATATTCAAGGAAATCCAGAGAAGGGATACAACAGTAATGAGTATTAACTTGGTAAGATTTTGCTCAAAGCTGAACAGAATTAAATGTTACTGTGTACACTATACAAACCTCACCACTCCTTGAGGAAAGTTGGAAACAGTAGAGAAGTTAGGAAGAGCAGTTTTCCTTCCTTTTTCTCCTTCTTTTAGCCCTCACCCTAAGGAACATCTCACAAAAGTTTGGAGAACCTTAGTGAAGGAGACAGAGCAGAGAACACAATGGAATAAGCAGCAGCTACAGCAGCGCTAGCAGCAATGTTTAATGTGTTCTCACAAATCAAAACCGCTTTTTACTCCTTCAAAATGCCAACATGAAAAACAAAGCTGCTAAATTTAGACTTAATGAATACAGGTGATTCAATTTGAAATCTGTTCCTCATAAACACAAAGATCAAAATGAGAAGCTTTTAATTTTGCAAGCAGAAGTCATCCAGCATTTATCCAAATTTTACCATAGACACGCTTGACATCTCTTTCCAAAATACAGCCTGGTAGGTCCCAGTTAAGAATTTTTGATTGGTTCAGTACAGAACTTTGGTTTTAAGAACTTACACTAGTCTAGAACTGCCATTAAAATGTGCACATTTATCCACATCCTTTTGAAATTATTGCCATATGGCCGTGCACCACATCAGCAGAAAAAGTTTATTAAAAACTCTGTACGTTATGTTAAATAAATGCATGAACAGTTACAATGGACCAGGATCAGAAATAACTTATTTCTGAGAACCTTCCCCCATCCAAGTAGGTTCATTTTCCCCTACTATACATTCTCATGCATTTTAAAATGCCAAGACTAATAATCTGCTTTGAGACAGATGATGAAATGGGTTACCTACACAGCCACACACAATCCAGTGCCTAAAAGCAAGATTTTAAAAGTTAGATAATAAATTAGAGTGGTTTTTTAATCTAAACTCCAGGTCATTCTGAAGGCTCTTTCACAAAATACTGCATCTTTTGCCTTACATTTTACAGTACGAATAATGAATTAGCATATCTCCTTACTTTTCTCCATTTGTCTGACAAAATTAAATTGTTGCACAGATTTTTTTATTTTCATTTATGTTAAACATCTACCCCAACTTGTATATCATCCTGGTAAGACTACCTACATACAAACACCACACTGTTGGACCGATTGACTGGAAATTACTAGAAATGGATGTAAGGAAAAAAGGAAGAAGGGTACAGAAAACACAAACTCAGAATGGGCCTCATGGTTTGAAGATTTTAAGGTGGTTTAAAGAAAACTGCCATGTGAGATCAGAAAGCTGATGCATCAAGAACAGACACACAGGGTCTTTCAGACACCTGAACAAATCCACTCAATGACTGAATCATTAGTTAATTTCTTTACCAATGCTCATTTGAAAAAGATGAACTACAGAAAGGAAGAAACAACTTTTACAGTAAGACATAGCAAGACAGAGTACCAACAATTTCAAGGATATATACATTGGGTTCAATTAAAAAAAAACCAAACCAACAGTCAAAGTGAAACAAATAGTATGAACCAGAAATACAGACAAAAGAGATACGTGAGAAACTAGTGCAGGGGGAGATTTGAAAAGAGGCTATTCCTGCTTACCTGATTATTCCATGTTACTATATCTTTCCACTCCCAAAGAATAAGTTGTTTATCAGATCCACCAGAAATTAACTCTGTTTCAGAAGCTAAAAAATATGTTTTGGTTAGTTTAGTGTACACTTAACTTTGTAACAGCAACACAAGCAGTTCTGATGGTTACTACTCACAAAATATCACTGGGAACCAAAGCTTCCACCAAAATAAGATATGGTTAATAGGAGCTGCACTGTGCAGAACAGGTTAAGAGCAAATATATTCCCTAAGAAAACATAAAGAGAAAATTCACAGAACTATTTAAATATCTGTATGACAGTGATAAAAATCTTTCCAAAAGACTCTCACATCCAACAGTATAAAATAATCTTTTGGGTTTTTGTTTGGTCTTTTCGGAAGATAGGAAAATAAAGCAAGAGAAATCTAAATGAACAGAATTCAAAGCTTCACAAAAAAATTCAATTCCCACGTTCCCTGAAAATAACTTATTTTAATCATTTTTCAGAAGAATCTGTTTTAGTGCAGCCAGTTGAAAGGATAGCAGTTTATATCACCACTAAAAACTAATGTTTGCACCTCAGTACTTCTCAAAAAAAGCAGTCAGCACATTACACTAGCAGTCTAATCAACAGATCCATTTCTCTTAGTCAGTGAGTTTTCATAAATGCCTAAGGGCAAGAATATGTGCCTATGAAAAGTCTACACTAAGCAACATTATATCCTGGAATTACTACCCAGCAAAAGCCTCATAAGTGTCTCAAACACTTATGTATATCTAGATTTTTTTTTTTGAGCATATGACTTCTATGCAACTTAAGAGCTTTATACCCAGAGATTGCTCAAAAGACACTGCAAATCAGTTTACAAATTCAAAACACGCAAACCTCCAAACCTTCCTGAAGAGACTGGTGGCAGAACACACAGCGCAAGCCATCAACCTGTGGGAGCTGCTGCAGCCCCAGGCAAACATCCTCCTGGGGTGCCCTTGGCTGTGGGGCCGGGAGCAGAGATCTCCTCACTGACCCAGACAGCTCACCTAGGTTTGGCAGGTCACATTCCTGGAGACCCAGCTGTCAAAATGAGGCCACACCTCGAGTACTGTGTCCAGCTCTGAGCCCCTCAATTCAGGAAGGGCATTAACGTGCTGGAGCAGGTCCAGAGATGGGCAATAGAGCTGATAAGGGTCTGGAGCAGACGTCTTATGAGGAGCGGCTGAGGGAGATGGGGGTGTTTAGCCTGGAGAAGAGAAGGCTTAGGGGGGACCCTATCGATCTCTACAACCCCATGAAAGGAGGCTGTGGCCAGGTGTTTGTCAGTCTCCTCTCCCAGGCAGCAAGTGACAGGATGAGAGAACACAGTCTTAAGCTGCGCCAGAGGAGGTTGAGATTGCACATCAAGGAAGATTCCTTCATAGCAAGTGTGATCAGACACTGGAATGGGCTGCCCAGGGAGGTGGTGGAGTCATCCTCCCTGGAAGTATTTAAGGAAAGACTGGACGTGGCACTCAGTGCCATGNGGGCCGGGCGCGCGGGGCGCCGGGCAGGACGGTGTCGGCTCGTGTGGGGTTTACGGGGGGAAGTGGGAGTTTTTGTCTTTATTGCACCTTTTGTCGAGACCTCAGGGGTTTAAAAAGTTTAAAACTTTTCTGTTTGTTGGTTTTTGTGAGGGNCATGGTCTAGTTGACACGGTGGTGCTGGGTCATAGGTTGAACTTGATGATCTCAGAGATATTTTTCAAACTAATTGATTCTGTGAAAATCCCTACTGGGAAGCTGGGCTTAAGGCGAGAAGATGCACTGCAAGCGCCGCAGCCCCCTATTTCCTTCAGTGTACAGCCCAGCCCCGCTGTTGCCGACCCTCCCCCGCCTCCTCTCCCCTGCAAGAGCAGCAGTGCCCGCGGCCCGAGGGGAACCAGCCCCGGCCCCACCGCGGCATCGCACACTCGGAGGGAACGGGGGGGTGCAAGGCCGCGCTACTCACCGCGGTCCCGCCGGCGGACCCAGCGCACGCAGTTCACCCTGCCGGTGTGGCCGCGGAGGGCGGCGACCG